>CAUDMG010003190.1:2210000-2397500 GCA_958450375.1 Homarus gammarus | reverse complement strand
ATCGTCGCATTCGAAGTTATGCCTGTCCCTGAGAGGATGATAGTCGTATGATTTTGTAATTGTTGTTATTTTACTAATAAAAATACACCGTGTATTGTTGTGTGTATACTGATAAAAATACACTTTGTATTTTTGTGGGCTTACTGATACACTGGACTTAATGGGTCGTTTGGCGTGCTACCCCACTATCAATTTTTCAACACAACTGCCGGAGTCGATCATGGCAGTACATTGTCCATTTTAGGTCAACACTTTAAATATTATTCACTCAGTTTATCCGTATTTTTATTCTACACTTCACCTTAGGAGATTTATTTACGATAATATATACCCCGGTTTTAATGCCATGGTTTACTGCGCCTTTAAATGTACATAAAAACTGGAACATGCGGAATATAGTTCAGGGTATTATTGTACCCACGAGATGGCAACACCGAATGTAAACACTGCTACAGGTGGAAAAAAAAAAATTCACCCGAAAAATTAATTCACGATAAGTCAATCATAAGTCGTAAAGTAATTATTCTATTATTATGCCCAGTATGATAATCCAACTACTTGTTATCTTAATTGTATTTGTTATTTTTATTAATCCCCGAGCATTATAACTCAGGTAGATGTTAACTTAAATATTTCCGATGAATTAGTTAGTATAATAACTCTGGTAGGTGTTATCTAAGTAATTATATATCATTAATGAGCTAATTGTTATCTTATTGTAATTATTTCTTTATTAATGACTTAGTTATCATGTCCGTATAACGTCCAATGGTGAAATGTTGATATCGCCCATCACCACCCCTTCCCCCATGTCCCATCATCACCCCTTCCCTCATGTCCCATCACCACCCCCTTCCCTCATGTCTCATCATCATCACCCCTTCCCTCATGTCCCATCATCATCATCACCCCTTCCCTCATGTCCCATCACCATCCCCCTTCCCTCATTTCCCATCATCACCCCTTCCATCATGTCCCATCATCACCCCTTCCCTCACGTCCCATCATCACCCCTTCCATCATGTCCCATCATCACCCCTTCCCTCACGTCCCATCATCACTGAGGCAGATAACCTGTCTTCACTCCGTCAACGACCACTTGAGTTTATTACCACGACCTCTCTACGACCCCCACCTTATCCCTTGATCTCCCAACAACCTCCAGCATGCACCCAAAACCTCCTTCCAACCTCTGCCTTACCTCCACGACCTCTCTACAACAACCTCTGGCCCACGACCTTCTCAAGACCTCCATACTACCTCCACCTAACCCGCACTACGTCTACAACGACCCCTGTCTCTGTCTATGATCCCCACAACGACCCCCGGTTCTATATATGACCCCTACCACTACCCGTACTGCTAAGACCCCAGTCTCTGTCTATGACTCCCACTACGACCCCTGTCTCTGTCTATAACCCCCACTACGACCCCTGTCTTTGTCTATGACGACCACTACGACCCCAGCTTGTCCCCACGACCCTCACCTCGGCCCTGCTACACTCCCACCAACCAATCTGGACAGGAACATTGCTGGCTGCCATCTGAGGGAGTGAGTAACATTCTCTGAAGCACATAAACCCTCGGTGACGTTTGACATCGGAAATCAATGGTGGGATTGAGATGGACGTGTGTTTCCTTGTTGCTTCCCTGTGTAAAGTGGGGCAGGAGGGGGGGTGGGTATTGTGGGGCACGTATGTCAGGCTGTGGGGAGTGGGTGAGTGGGCGTTGTTTGTTGTGGAGAAGGTTGGTAGCGGCGGTGGAATTTAACCTGGATATACTGTATATGCTTTACATATAAACATTATAATAATAATAATAATAATAATGAACGGTTTATTAATAGAGTAGCAGCCGGTGGCTGAAAATATACAGATTTACATTTGATTTAGACATAATGATATAATATGGGTTGAATACATTTACAGGGCTGTACAGTACATAAATCAGGAGTTGTTTATTATTTTAACAATAGATGGGATGGTGCTATTCTATATCTATCGGTGCGGGCTCTTATGGGCTGAATTTTGTTGTAGTGGCGGACTGCGCGAGGTTGGTGGGGGGCTGCCGGTGGCAGGAGGTGGCGAGGACGAGGGTGCTGCATTAGTTGGCTGCCAAACCTTTCCAGTGCTTGGTGGTGGAGGTCACTGAGGGATGGCATTTCCAGGGTGGAGAGAGCGTTGGTGTAGCCGGAGTATTCTGCGCCGAGCATGATTCTGCAGGCCCTTTTCTGTACCTTCTCTAGCCGACGTTGTTGGGTGGAATTGAGAGAAGACGACCATGCTGGTGACGCATACGTTAGTTTGGGGAGAATAAAGGCATTGTAGATAGTCCTCAGCTCTGGCGTGGGTGTCCCAAGTGACCTAAGTCGTCGTAGCATGTACTGTAGAGTCGGTACGAGGCTGCCTTGACTGTGTTATTTACATGGGCCTTCCAGTCCAGTTTGTGGTCTATGGTAACACCCAGGAGTTTGGCAGACTGTGATGTGTTATATCTTGCTAGCCTTTGTTGTCTCATTCCATTAGTCTCCTGTTTAACGACGCCTGTGTGTCAACTGCTCACCAGGCGGTCTACCGTGGCCGGGACAAACCTTCCACCAAGACGATATGCAGATACTTACGGGGAGTTGGAAGATACAAGTGTCGCTAAGAGGCGGGACTGTGTAGAGCTGAGGTAAAGGCTATTACCATCTAATACTATAGGTCTCCACTTACTCCCATCACCCACTGTTGGTTGTTTCAGTTGGGTTGAGCCTTCCTCACCCTACAGCGCCTCCGTACTACCTAATTTCATTTGCCCATCAGGTATTTGGAAAATTATTTTACCACCACCTTATTTTACTTACGTTTATAATAGTAACTCACGTTATGGTTAAAAAAGGGTCACAATTTTACGTTCTTGACTCTGTGTTATATTTCACTAAATAACTCAGAGTTTTTGCTTCTATTTGCGTTTATTAATTAATTATGTACCTGTGTATCGCCGGCAAGGCCGTGGGCTCCTAATACACGTCTTGCCCGCGGTGCCCACCGTTTCTCTGTTGATGTCGGTCACACTTGAATAACCCGTTATAGTGCATCCTTCTTTCCTCACACAGCCAAACTGTGGAATGCTCTGCCTTCTTCCGTGTTTCCATACTCATACAATCTATCTCACTTCAAAAAGCTGTTTTTCCGGCATCTTCGTGGTGTAGATTTATAATATTTTTCTCTTCTATTATTAATTTATTTTTACTCTTATTTTTTCGCCCCCCAGGCCACGACGGGGTCGATAACCTGTGCCCGGGTGGGCTATTCCCCATAGGAAATAAATAAATAAATAAATAAAATATAAATATAAAAACCTTCATGTATCACCCGTGACGTCGTTGAGTTATAGAATATTTATCTCTTTCAGGTGAGCGTCTGTAAACATATTGGGTATTAATGTTTATTGGTTAAAATCATTTTATTTATTATCTGCTCCTGCTCTGGTGTTCGTGTGTGATGAAAATATTATGTTGTGAGCAGACTGGTGGCCGGAAGAGACGACACCTTTGGTATATATACTTGATTACACCCAATTAACTGCTGTAAAAACTTATTTCAACCTCACAGTAAAGAACTCTAAATCCTCTTTGAAGTTTTTTGCTATTGCTGTATAGTTGAGAGAGAGAGAGAGAGAGAGAGAGAGAGAGAGATCCTCAAAATCAGAAAGAAAATGCACCTTCCTTACCTCCAGGGAATTTGAATATTATTTCCAAGTGAATATTGCCAGAAATCAATAGGTCTTTTTTTTCCAGGTAGATCTACTCTCTGGGGCGCCCGAGGCAGGTTGATTAAATCTAGTGTGAAGGTGATGTGGACGCTTTCAACGGTAGAGGTTCATTAAAGGCCTTTTGTATAGGCCTGGAGTTGTGTACCTTGTATATAAGGAGCACTGAACCTTAGACACACACACACACACACACACACACACACACACACACACACACATGGAAAGACTCATACCTTTATCGACCAAAAAAAAATTATCCATAGTTAAAAGTGTGTGCGTGTGTGTGTGTGTGTGTGTGTCGTAAATAAGATAAGTCTTCTATAATTTCATATAGAGAATTCAGTAGACTGGTGGTGCTACAAACAATTCACTTGAGTTGTCCGCCTATGCTTTTACTATAACCATATCTTACAGTACCAGAGGCTAGGCTAGGCTAGGCTAGGCTTGGTTAGATTAGGCTAGGCTAGGCTTGGTTAGGTTAGGCTAGGCTTGGTTAGATTAGGTTAGGTTTGGTTAGTTTTGGTTAGGCCGTTTCAGGATACAACTAACAGGACCTAATCTCTGCATCAAGTTCGTCTGTGTTATCGTCTCCATATAACCACTAACTAAAGCACGTATAGCTAGCCACTCCTTAATAATCAACTGTGTTATGTGGTATTGCTTCCTATTTCATAAAGTAGTCCTTGTCATGATCAAGTCGTATGGCATTGGGATAGAGGGCCGTGGTCGCCAACCCTCAGACTGTATGGTGGCATCTTCACTGACTGGCTGACTGACTGACTGATTACTATTAAGGATATGGTGACGGCATCGTCTTGTCAAGCACACTACTAAAGGGCGGCGTTACGTCTTGAGGAGAGAGAGAGAGAGAGAGAGGGGAACGAGAAACTCTCTAGTGTATTGTAACTCTCTCCCTCCTCCAAAATATAGTAAAAACTCGTGAACAAAAGAGGGTCGGATCCCACACCCCTCGAGAATCAGATTGGGGAAAAGTCTCTCTCTCTCTCTCTCTCTCTCTCTCTCTCTCTCTCTCTCTCTCTCTCTCCTTTTCTCGAGTGATCAGTGAAGAACTTTCCTCCCTTCCGGATTTGTCTACTTATTCCTAATCTCGTCTTGAAGTCCTCCCTCCTTTTTTCTTCAAGTTTTTCTTTCACCAACTTAGAGAAGATTTTTCCAATAACACTTCCCGTTTTATTTTTATTTTCTCGGTTTTGTTTTCCAGTTAAATGATTCGTTTGAGATGGGATTGTGTTTTTTTTTTGTATGTGTTTTTTTGTTTTGTTTTGTGTTGATGTTTCTCTTGTTTATATTATCTCCCTATGTTTTTTATTTTACTCTACGTATTCTTCACACATTCATATTCTCACTCCTTCAATAACACGTACTGTTTTTCAATGTATATTATTCCCAGGTTTGTGTTTGTGAAAATATAAGTACAGATTTAGGTATACATTACAGGTACAGTCAAATCCTATATGTATTAACTAAGGTCTAAAATACAGGTAAAGTAACTCCCAGATATTGTGAGTATTGTAGACGATCTGCCTTAATTAACCTGTGTACACGTGGAAATACATCCAAATCCTCTTTCAATTTTTTCACTTCCACTTCATCTCTTTCATTTCTATTTCTGTTTTCTTTTGGTTATTTTTACTTTATTCTTCGTATATAAACATTGATTAATTCTTCGTCTCTCGGTGTGGAATTTGTCTTCAAGTTTGATCTGCTATTTATTGTTAATTTTAGTAATTGATTATTTTAGGTTTAAACACAGTAGTTATTCCTACACGGCGATAAAACACCCATACAAAATAACCAAAATTAGATACAGCGGATAAAACGTTATAAATACAAAATTAACTACCAAACCCGGATGCGGTAATTTTTGTATCATCAGTAAACCTGTAAAGTGACTATACATTAATTACCATACAGTATTACAGAAATACAGTATTAGTTACAGTTTTTTGGAGACTGAGTGTTACATTGATATTTGAAATGGTCGTTGTGACAGGGACAAGTACTGTAATTATGTACCGAAAGACCTGATAACTTGATGCTGCTGGCGATACAGGTTGATCTGAAATGCTGTAACGTGAAGTGAGGAAATTAATGTAGGAGACGTGGTGTGTTAAGTAATGAGAGGTGTGTTAAGTTATGAGAGGTGTGTTAAGTAATGAGAGGTGTGTTAAGTAATGAGAGGTGTGTTAAGTAATGCGAGGTGTGTTAAGTGTTAAAAGGAGATGTATGACAAGCAAAACGTAAGTCAACAGGGGAGACAGGTAGATATATAGTACTGATTACCTGCGGGTTAGGTTAGGTTAGGTTAGAATAGGTTAGCTTAGTATATGTTAGCTTAGTATATGTTAGCTTACGTTAAGTCAGATTAGGTTACGTTAGATTAGGTTAACTTACCTAGGTTAAGTTAGAATAAGATAGGTTAGATTTTAAGATTAATGTATGCTAGATTAGGTTAGGTTAGGCTAGGTTAGGTTAGGTTAGGAGAGGGTGTTTAATCATCAAGTAAATTAAGCTTTGAGGGGAATAATCTTCAGGTGAACCCGAAATACATCCAAATTCCACTACTGTACCGAAGATTGAAACCTTCGATCAACACCTCACTCTATCCTGAAGGAGCCACGGGAGGTTGTCAAGGTCCTGTGGTGTTTACTCGACTTTATTTCTGGGTCGTATGAGAGGAGTGTTGATCAGGGAAACAGGTACAGAGAGAGAGAGAGAGAGAGAGCATTCATTATTTGTTTTTATATTAAGTACAAGAAGCGGTAAATAATAACAACATCTACTATTTATCACTATCTACTTCGTCCGGATTATATTGTAATATATATATCCATCATGGCAACTCAGGGAAGGTCTTAAACATGATCACATTATCAGGATTCGTAAACACACTGACCACCGCCATGGTTCAGTGGATGGGTCGATCGTTCTTCCGTTGGGTGAAATTAAGTGCTGTTGGAGGTCTGGCTTCTACTGGAGGGAGGAAGAGGGGAAGGAGGAGGAGGAGGAGGAGGAGGAAGAGGAGGAAGTAGGGGAGGAGGAGGAAGTCGGGGAGGAGGAAGAGGAAGCGGAGGAGGAGGGGAGGGTTAGTGGTATTCACTTCGACATATTAGGTACTTGGCAACTTGGATTAGTCTGTCACATCATTTTATTGGACTGTTGCATCCAACAGCTGGGGGAAGACTTCATCCAACAGCTGGGGGGAGACATCATCCAACAACTGGGAGAGGAGATATCATCCAGCAGCTGGCGGGAGGATACATCATTCACCAGCTGGGCCATAATGTATATGAAATTTTTGGACAGTTCTGGCCTCCTGGGTTCAAATTTGGAAACGTCCCTGTAAGTTCTCAAGGGTCCAAGTCTTATAGTCCCAGGGCCCAAGTCTTATAGTCCCAGGGCCCAAGTCTTATAGTCCCAGGGCCCACGTTTTATAGTCCCAGGGCCCAAGTCTTATAGTCCCTGGGCCCAAGTTTTATAGTCCCAGAACCCAAGTTTAACTGCCTAACTTAACTTAACCTAAACTAATCTACTCTACCCCCCCCCCCAAGTAGCGTTAGGGTGTTTAATTACCAGGAGAAATTAGCTGTGGTTCCTAATCTTCAGGTGATCATTACAAGCAACCCATTATTATTCATACTAACAACAATCACACTGACCGCTCCCTTCCCACTGACACGCTACAGATGATCCCAAACGGTAAGGTCACAGCGGTGGGTTACGTGTGAGGTCATTTGCGGTCAACAGCTTGTGACCCACCACCCTTCCCCCTTCTCCCTCGAATATAACTGACCTCACATGACCTCTCCCACCACAGGAATATATAGTCTTGGTCTGAGGTTTTCCTTTTCCTGTAAAATCCACGTGTTATTTCCCTCTATATGTCATGGTGTCTCTTCATAGCTATTTTCTCCAGATCGATAACATGGTGGATGGTAGGGAGAGAACCTTCTGTTTCGTCACCCTTTACTCCTCCATCAAGAGTAGACTGTCATGAGTATTATTTAGCAGATGACTTCACTACCGTCCAATATGTCTGTTGTTATCCATCCTTCTTGTGTACTGTACAGTGACTAGTGGGAGTCAGAAGCTTTTACAGGTTAAAGTGTGTTTACTCAGTATTCAGGAAGACACTCAGACTCCCCACTTCCGAGTGCCTCCCAGTGAGAGTTCCTCTTGTCTCGCTGGACACACTGGGCTTCCTTCCTGCCTGGAGGTAAAAACTGAGCGACAGAGATCCAGAACTAGTGTTCCTGGATACCCCGAGCTGTGGGTTGATAGAGATAACAAATTGATATTAACAAATTGGCACGTGAGTTACCTGTGTGGCAGCCAACTATTGTAATTGAAGTTGTTCACTCGTGGATGTTAATTACTAGTCAACATACTCGGACTCAGTGCTGGTCCTTGTTCAACTCAGTAATATCATTATTAACACTCCAGCTGTTTGTTACTAATAAGGATATTTTGGAAATGTAATATATCCGTTATTATCACCTATATTTTTAAAGGTATTTATAAGTTTATCATGGTCTAACCTTATCAAATACTGTATATGTTTTTTGTATAATTCCCCAAATATATCTATAAATTTCTTTTAACGTCTACATTCCTCTTTATTTGAAATTATCTAGACAAAGTTGCCATCTTAGTTCATCTTTCCTCTCTTGATTCATTTCGATGTTCAGGTAACTAAGTGTTGAGTGTTTATCTTAGTTTGTAGTCTTTTTGAAATGCTGGATGGTGAAAATTTGCATACTTAACTTTAATGTTATAGTGAAAACATTACCTTTTTTTATCGTTGGAGTCTCTTTTGTAACAAATAGTTATATATTTTATTCACATATTTATTCAGATATTTGCCAGAGTATTAAAGGAATATAAGGAAGAGCTTAGTATGCCCTTAGCAAAGTTGTTTAACATGTCCTTAAAAACAGGTGTAGTACCAGAATCCTGAAGGATAGCGAATGTAATACCGATTTTCAAGAAGGGGGATAGATCACTATCCTCCAACTACCGCCCAATCAGTCTAACATCAATAGTAGGCAAATTACTGGAAGCAATCATTTCAAACTCTATTCAAAATCACCTGGAGAAGCACCGATTGATCAATGATTCCCAGCATGGCTTCACAAGCGGACGTTCTTGTCTAACTAATCTATTAACATTCTTTTCATCAGGACAGGAAACAGCGAGTGAGCATTAACGGCACTAAGTCCCATTGGAGCAACGTCACAAGTGGAGTTCCCCAAGGCTCAGTACTTGGACCATTATTATTTATTATATGCATAAACGACATAGATATCGGCATAGACAGCAACATAAGTAAATTTGCTGATGACACTAAAATAGGACGTGTTATTAAATCTGACGAGGACTCCGCAAAACTACAGGAAGATCTAAACAAATTTTTCGAAGGGTCTGAAAAATGGCAGATGAAATTCAACGTGGACAAATGTAAAGTACTCAGTATAGGAGATGTAAACAGGGAAACCAGATGAACAACGATGCCTTAGAGAAATCCGACTGCGAGAGAGATTTAGGAGTAATGATAAGTAGGAACCTTAAGCCAAGTAAACAATGTGTTTTTGCTCGTAACAAGGCTAATAAAGTACTTGGGTTCATACAAAGGAGTGTTAGCTACAAGACTAGCGAGGTCATCCTAAAACTGTATTTTGCTGCGCTTGTGAGACCACACCTGGATTACGCAGTTCAGTTCTGGTCACCGTATTACAGAATGGATATAGAATCATTGGAAAGAATTCAGAGGAGAATGACAAGACTAATCCCGGGCATTAGGAACCTTGAGTATAGAGACAGGTTAAAGCATCTTAATTTGCACTCCCTCGAGAGAAGTAGAGCTAGGGGCGACCTGATAGAGGTGTATAAGTGGAAGTTAGGGCTAAACAAAGGGGACATTACAAAGGTGCTCAAACTATCCAACCAGGAGCGAACTCGTAACAATGGTTTTAAATTAGACAAATTTAGATTTAGGCGTGAAATAGGTAAACACTGGTTTGGAAACAGAGTAGTGGATGAATGGAACAAGTTACCAAATGTTATCATTAACTCGAATATGCTGAATAGCTTCAAACATAGGTTGGATGTTTATATGAGCAATAGGGGTTGGGTGTAAACGGGACTGCCCAGTATGGGCCAATAGGCCCGCTGCAGTTTCCTCCATTCTTATTTTCTTATGTTCTTATTTACTTCCAATCGCATTAATTTGTTTTATAAATTCTTGTGAAAGCTAACCAACCCCTCAACTTCCATTTTCAAAACTGGCAGCTTGATCTCAACTCCACATAATTCATATTTCTTATATTTTTGCCGCGAGAAGAATCTTAATGTCTCTTCTTTTTAGACTGTAATGTCCCTCCAGGTGATAGGAACATATTTGTCTCTGTAGGCGGTCACACTAAAGAGCTGCTCACTAAACAAAACCTACCTCCATTGCAGAAATAACTATTAGTTAGAATATTAATTAGTTTCCACAGCTAGAACGCCGTTGGGTGTTTAAAAAATATAAAAGTTGGCTTTGTTAAAAATGCAAATTAAAAATCAGGAACTGGAAGTTCGTCGTCCAGAAAATGAATGAATAGATGTTCAGGGAACAAGTGCAAGTCACCATGTTGTCATTTTACGCCAAGTTGATGAAGATGTCGCAGTTTTTGAGCAGCGGAAAGTAATGGCGAGACAGTTTTAGTACCCAGAGCGGCTTGCCACTCACCTTCCCTCAGCACCACCACCCAGAGCGGCTTGCCAATCACCTTCCCTCAGCACCACCACCCACGGCTGACTACCTCTAACTTACGTACCGCCACCACCACCACCACCACCCAGGGCTGACTGCCTTTCACCCTACCTCACCACCACCAGGCTCGACTGCCCCCACCACCACAGCCGCCGCCAATACCACCATCACCATTAACTCCCCGTACTGAAGGGGTTAAATATTTGCATCTTGGACACTGATGGCACAAACTTTTCTCGGGTGATGTGACATACACACACACACGTCTCAAGGATCCTCGTCTTGAAATGTCATGAGTGTAGTTTTGTTGTATTTACATTGATCCTCTCAGTAACGTCTTATTGTTTGCAGTGATTTTATCTAACATTTTATTATATACAAGTTTTATCTATGACGCATGTGGTGTTTACACTGATTTTTCTTGTAGCTTCATTTTGTTTACATTGAATCCGTTGCCAAATGAAACCTCCCTTACCCAATGAAACCTCCCTTACCCAATGAAACCTCCCTTACCCAATAAAACCTCCCTTACCCAGTGAAACCTCCCTTACTCAATAAAACCTCCCTTACCCAATAAAACCTCCCTTACTCAATAAAACCTCCCTTACCCAATAAAACCTCCCTTACTCAATAAAACCTCCCTTACCCAATAAAACCTCCCTTACCCAATGAAACCTCCCTTACCCAATGAAACCTCCCTTACCCAATAAAACCTCCCTTACTCAATAAAACCTCCCTTACCCAATAAAACCTCCCTTACTCAATAAAACCTCCCTTACCCAATAAAACCTCCCTTACCCAGTGAAACCTCCCTTACTCAATAAAACCTCCCTTACCCAATAAAACCTCCCTTACTCAATAAAACCTCCCTTACCCAGTGAAACCTCCCTTACCCTTATGAACCTCTTACAGCTCAGGTCTCGAGTCTTCACGTCATTCAGGTTGTGTTCAATATTCACACTGTGAGAGTTTCTCGTCTTGAGGGGTCAGAAACAGAATCTCTTGTTTATATAAGGCCAGTGTAAACAATTCATTCATGTTTACGTCAACCAACCCCAGAAAGTTTGGTTCATTGTATTTATTAACATTAACTTGAGTGCCATTAATTGTATACACCTTAGCCAAGCCACAATTACCTCCACTAATAGTCTTTATTCGTATTTACTTCAATTTGTCACATTCATTTTAACTTCAATTAATCACATGTATTTTAACATTAATCAATCACATGCATTTTTAACCTCAATCAATCACTGGTATACACCTCAACCAACCACACACAGGTATGTCCGTCCACTAACACCACCATTCACTGGCTTTCACTCCTCGTAACCAGAGTCTTCTTCACTTCCATTCACGAGGAACATGTTTGATTCATTTCCTTGGAGCTGCTACCAAGGTGTGAGTCTCCTTTACAAGCATCTCTCTCTCTCTCTCTCTCTCTCTCTCTCTCTCTCTCTCTCTCTCTCTCTCTCTCTCTCTCTCTCTCTCTCTTTTCAACATCTTGTGCTCGAATCCTCCCAGTCTTGTAAAGGTTCTTTTTAAATGTATTGAAAATGTTCACACCTTTACAGTTCATGCTGACAGATATTTTCTTTACTATTCTCTCTCTCTCTCTCTCTCTCTCTCTCTCTCTCTCTCTCTCTCTCTCTCTCTCACTTTTTTCTTTATTTGTTCTTATTTTATTCTTTCTTTCTTTCTTTCTTTCTCTCATTCCAGTTATTCCATTTTTTACTTCACCTTCTCTTTAGTTGATAATTTTTCTTCCCTTATAACGAAAATCTCGCCAGGTTAAATAAGTTCATTTGCTGATAATGTTTCCTGAGACACATTATTTTCTATTATTTTATGGCATTAATTCATCTTTATTTTGCTATTTCTTGTTGTTCTTCTTCCTTACATTATCGTTTGTTCTTTTTACATAATTTTCTACGTATTTTCTGTGTATTTCGATTTATATTTCTTCTTAAGTTCTTCTATAATTGGACTATTATTATTATTATTATTATTATTATTATTATTATTATTATTATTTCTTACTGCTTCTTCTGCTTTCTTCTTTTTTCTTCTTCTTCTAATTATTCTTATTCTTATTCAAATTTCCTCCCTATTTTAGTCTTAATTTCCCCTTGAGTTTTCTTCCATTGTCTTGTTCATCTTGGGCTGTTATATGATCTTCCTCACCTAATGACAATGTTCCTTGAAAACAACTCATGAGCTTTCTTCTTCTTTTTCTTCTCTTATCTACTCTATGTATCCGAGATGATGAGGAGGAGGCGGTGGAGGGGAAGAAGGAGGAGGAGGCGGTGGAGGGGAAGAAGGAGGAGGAGGCGGTGGAGGGGAAGGAGGAGGCGGTGGAGGGGAAGGAGGAGGCGGTGAAGGGGAAAAAGGAGGAGGAGGCGGTGGAGGGGAAGAAGGAGGAGGAGGCTGTGGAGGGGAAGGAGGAGGCGGTGGAGGGGAAGGAGGAGGCGGTGGAGGGAAAGGAGGAGGAGGAGGCGGTGGAGGGGAAGAAGGAGGAGGAGGCGGTGGAGGGGAAGGAGGAGGCGGTGGAGGGGAAGGAGGAGGCGGTGGAGGGAAAGGAAGAGGAAATGGAGGTGAAGGATGTGGAGGGGAAGGAGGAGGAGGAGTAATGGAGGAGATAGGGGTGGACAAGGTCGATGGGGTAGGAAAAGGAATAAGAGGAGGATGAGGAACAAGAATAAGAAGTAAAGAAGGATGAGTAGGAACCAATTGAGGAGATAGGGGTGGACAAGGCGGTGGGGAAGGAAGAGGAAGAGGAAGAAGGGAAGGGAATAGTGGCGGAGGTGGAGAAGGTGGTTGAGGAAGAGAAGGAGGAGGTTGAGTTCGGGGAGGAGGAGGCGGAAGCAGCGGCGGTGCGGGCCTAAAAAATGCAGCCATCTGCCTCATGTCTCACAACACCTCGACCAGCCTCCAATATTATGTCCCGTCTGTTTGTTGTGTAATATTAGTGTTCCGTGTCGTTACCTGTTCACTTTGCAATTACGAGACAGACAAAGGTACGCCAGGTTACATTGTTTACTGAAAATACGTCAAAGAGCTGCAGTCGACATTGTGTATTATGTTAGTTGATGACTTGTAAGTTTGTTTATCCTGTGTTTGTTATTTAATGTGTGTTTATTGATGAATTATACACGTTGTTTGTGTTTTATGGGAGGCATATATATGGTCTTCTTTGATGCTTGTTTATAGGTTGTTTATATTAATTCACTTGGCCGTTTGAAGATCCGTCCAACACTTGTTATTTTTTGTGTTTAATAATGTTTATTTTTTAATATTGTTAAATTAAAATGTCAAGTGGTCGTTATTGTTGATAAGTTTCAGTAACTTGTGTAAACTACTGTGTCGTAAGTCCTGCAGTGTGTTATGTCAGGTCTCTGTACCCCGTCACTGAAGGTACTGTACACCTGTCTTCACGTGTCACTGAAGGTACTAACACGAGTTCAGGTGTAAGGCGCTGAGACAGGTGTTTCAAAGTCTACAGGTGTGGAAGTAGAGGGACTGAAGGAGGCGCAAGAGCAACATTGGTAGCAGGGGGTTGTGCCAGCCAATCATATACTTGAATAACTACCGGAGATGCTAGTCATTGGCTGGGAAATCTGTAATAGAGGTCGGATATTAAGAGCCCATGTTCGACCACAAGTACAGTTAGAAGCCACTTATCAGCGAGAACAACATCAAACTTAACACGCATGAGAGAACAAGCCAGTTTTTGTGAACAGCGATAGCGGAAATGTGAACTTTTTATGCTATAATTTCACCGTATTATTATCGCGAAATTAATTAACTTTCAGGTAACGTTAAGATTACCTCCTCCTCCCCCCACAACAGCTTTCACGTGATGATTAAACACCCACATGCTAACCTAACCTAACCTAACCTAACCTAACCTAACCTAATCTAACCTAACTAAACCTAACCCCTACTTCGCCAGGTAACATCAGGTGAAATAAACTTGTGTGTCTACTCTTCAGGTGAACCAATATGTATTTTTTTTACAAGTCTTACACATTATTACCATCGCCTTCCCACGATTCCAGTATCATCATGATCATTGTTATCATTGTTTACATCATCTCAGATGTATACCTATCTACTCAAGCTGTTAGTATTATGAGTTAAGACAAGTAGATTCTTTAATAGGGCATGTGAAAATTGCCCCTCACTTGCTTGACGGAATAATTGCCTATAAAAGTTAATGTCTGTACTTGTTAGTTTACGGTGATTAGGTTGTTTAGCGACTTAATTGTTGTTGTTGTTGTTGTTGTTGTTGTTGTTTTTGTTGTTGTTGTTGTTGTTGTTGTTGTTATTATTATTATTATTATTATTATTATTATTATTATTATTATTATTATTATTATTAATGCTATTTCTATTATTTTATTATTATTATGATGATTATTGTTGTTGTTCTTTTTATTATCTTTCCATTTTCGTCTCCATTCCTCTACAGATACGAGAGGGAGATAAGATAATATAAGTCATAGCTACTGTAGATGAGGTCCTCGCTGTGATTACGGGGCATTATTTTTCTAATTAATATTCTGCTTTGGCGGAGAAGAAAGCCTTGTCCTTCATACTCCGTTGTTAATGCAGGAGGAAACAGTCTTAAACGTTTGGTAGGGTAACACTGCGTAACACCATTCTCACACACCCGACCGGGGGATCGAACGCGAGACAGTGGGTGAGGCCGCGCACGGCGGCTGAGCCCACTACCAGCGCTCCCAAAAATACAACTGTTCTTCTGCCGTGACCAGGATTCGAACCTGGGTTATTGCGGCCACAACGCAATGTACTAACCACTATACGATCACGGCCACCGGTGAACATGTTAGGATTGTCTGAGCAGGGGAATTTCTTAAGGCATGGTGGGAGTGGGCGGGGTGGTGGGGGGGGGGGGGGGCTACCCCCTACCTGATGTGCATCCTTTTAGTTTAACAAATTTATTGGCAAAACTTGTAGTACAGTTTGCCTATTCTGAGTAATTCAGTCAGGTCTTGACACTGAGGGTGGTATCACTTCTCACTGCCACGCAGGACAGAGGTTCATACACAAAGAAATACATCATATTCATTAACAGCTATATATATGTATAGAGGTCAGATTCGTGTGGGTAATGTCACCCTCCACTGCCATGGAGGACAGAGGTTCGTACACAACGAAATGCTTCATATTCATTGACACTATTTATAGGCCAGATTCATGTGGATAATGTCACTGTTCACTGACATGCAGGACAGAGGTTCGTACACAAAGAAAGAAATACATCATATTCATTAGCAGTATATATAGGTCAGTGGTTCACATACATTGGAGTCATATTCTAAATTGAAGACTAATCAGTGTGGCCTAGCAAATTTGGGATAAACAGTATCCTGGAGGAAGGTGTCAGCTCTGTACGTTACCTCCTCTTAGGCTTGGCTGACAATACTCGACACTGAGTCTGGAGGGGCGAGTGACTCAAACTATGTATCTACTGTATATTTACGCTCAGAGTCCTGGTAGGGTACTGGCTGCTGCAATGACGAAACATGATCTAGAAACTAGTCAAAGGCCTGAGAGCTACAACTTAAATCATTAGTAAAACTCAGCCCTGATACCTCTACTCTCCTACTATACTTCAAATTTCTCCCCTTTTTTGTGTGTGTAGAGATAGAGAGGGTGAAAGAAGATCAGAGGTGGAGGAAGGAAGTTTATAGTTAGGAAATTAAAGAAATTTAGGAGGTAAGAGATGGCGGGCTGACCGTCTTGCTGTAAGTTAGCTGAGCTAATAGTGTGTTAGGGTTGTGACATGGGTTAGTTATTGTCCGTTGGTACAGGCACTAGACATCCTACCCAATGCCATACAAGGGTGTTTAGAGGGCCTTATTTCATATTACGCCGACCTTACTGGCGGATGCTGGTCTAGGGGGGGTTTCATTTACCTTCTCCTAAAACCCATCTTCCCCCCCCCCCCTCCAATACCCCGAAAGTGCTCCCAACTCAACCCATCCCCTCCCCCACCCGCCCACCCAACAACAAGCACTCGCCCTCCATCCTTCTCTACAGGCATCAAGTGTCGTGACCAACTCTGCCCTGGTACACACAACACTCCTGGGGTAATATATTCCTCTGTCTCTAGTTACAATGGGTGAAAATTAGGGAAACTAATTAAATTATAAACAAGGAAAGATTCAATGTTCGTGATATTTTAGATTGTTCTCCTACAGACATAAATATAACGATGTTGTAGTAATTATCTATAGTTATGTGCAATAACAACGCAGAAGAACAGTCCAACATAAACAAAATCGGCCCCCTCCTCCCTTCCACCTCTCCTGCTGTCCCCCATTCCTCTCCCCATCCCCCACTAACCCCTCCTTCCACTCCCCTTCCCCATCCCTCCACTCTTCCTCCCCTCCCCCACCCCCATTCCCTTCTCCCCCACCCCCATTCCCTTCTCTGCCACCAGTTCCATCTGTCATACACGCAGCAGTGGTAGTACAAGGAATTCCGAACTTAATAGCAAATCACCAGAAATTTCCGTAACAAACAATGAAATCACCTGAAGATTAACCACCCTATCTATTTCACCTGAAGATTAACCACCCTATCTTATTTCACCTGAAGATTAACCACCCTATCGTATTTCACCTGAAGATTAACCACCCTATCGTATTTCACCTGAAGATTAACCACCCTATCGTATTTCACCTGAAGATTAACCACCCTATCCTTATTTCACCTGAAGATTAACCACCCTATCCTTATTTCACCTGAAGATTAACCACCCTATCTTATTTCACCTGAAGATTAGAAACCCTATCTTATTTCACCTGAATATTAACCACCCTATCGCTAATCAGGGAGGTCATATTAGGTTAGGTTAGGTTATCATTAGAGTTGTCTGGCTAGGTTAGGTTATTATTACAGTAGTTTGGTTAGGGTACATTAGGTTAAATTAGGTTAGGTTAACATTAGAGTGGTAAATTAACCTTTGGGTAAAATAATCTTTGGGGACTAATCTTCAGGTGATCCGAAAAATGTTATATAGATGGTATAATGAGATCGTGGATTATAGGTCTCTGCCGGATGGCATTATCCTGTTGAGCGATAACATCACTTACTGCAGTAAATATGAAAAATGAAAAGCATTATTGCCTGTAATTGCAACATTAAAACACTGGAGTCTAATAACAATTATTTACGACGGACGCAAATTCACTCAAAATATCACCATTAGCATAATATATTATGAGGGGGAACCTCCCTGCGAATGTCACCAAATGCACGTGGTTGGTGCCAGGGTCACCAGGTGGTGGTCCCAGGGTCACTAAATCATGGTCCCGGGCCACCAGTTTATGGTCCCGGGCCACCAGTTCATGGTTCCAGGGTCACCAGTTCATGGCCTCGGAGTCACGAGAAATTATATGGAGCTCATTGCAATTCTTCTCAGCCGAAATGAAAAACACCAAAACGTTTTTGAATTGCTTTAAATGGCAGCTTAATTCGCCATGACCGGTCATTTATACCACTGTGTGTTTGACCACTGGCATAAAGTAACAATTTCAGCTTATTCCCAGCTTAAGTAAATTCAATGTCTAGTTTAGATCACTGTATCCCCAGTTTGGATAAATTTTTCCAAACTTAGTTAAGTTTATCCCCAGTTAAGCTTTATTCCCAGCTTAGTTAACGTTATCCCCAGTTAAATTCTATTCCCAGCTTGGTTAACGTTATTCCCAGTTAAGTCCTATTTCCAGCTTAGTTAACGTTATTCCCAGGTAAGTTCTATTCCCAGCTTAGTTAACGTTATCCCCAGTTAAGTTCTATTCCCAGCTTAGTAAACTTTATCTGGCAGCTTAGTGAAGTTAGTTCCCCCAAGCTGTACACGTCGAGTTTGTTGTCCTGCCTCAAGTGAACGACTTAACCCGTTCAACGATAAGATAACAATGAATCCTCTCGTTAAGCTTAAGATACTCTTTAACCCGCTTAACGGGAGGCTCCTCCTGGTAAGTCCATTTTGCCTCCCCCCCCACCCCAACTTATATCACCTGAAGATTAAACACCCTAACCTTACGTGAGAGGGTTAGGTTAGGTTAGGGTAGGGTAGGGTAGGGTAGGTTAGGTAAGGTAGGTTAGGTTAGGTTTGGTCAAGATAAGTAACCTACCAATCACTCTGGGCTACAAATTTTGTCCAGGGTTAGGCAGAACACAGTGAGTGGACAGACAGACACATAACACAGACAGACAGACAGACAGACATAATACAAACAGACAGGAAAAACAGAAACTACACGCATACATTAAACATAGAGAGACGGGGAACTCACAGACAACCAGGTAGCCTCTTTGTCACCTTCGTCAGCATTAGAGTGTTTTTGTGAGCCTCTCTCTCCCTCCTCCTCCTCCTCCTCTCCCTACCCGCTCACTTAACCCCCCCCCCACCCCCCCCTGCTCACACACACACACACGCACACACACCACTTTTATGTGATGTGAGCAGTTTAAGGACCTCCTGAACACCTCTCCCCCCTCCCTCCCCCTCTCTCTCTCTCTCGTCACTTTATTACTTTCTTTGTCACACACACACACACACACACACACAGTCGTATACAGAAACATACATAAACATCATGCCCTCCTCTCTCACACACAAAAACAAACACATGACATTTACGTATAAAGAGGTGGACACACACACACACACACACGCACACGCACACACTATCCCATTTGTCTGTTATGTTACTATTTTTACTATTGTTTTATTTATCGCTCTTCTCTCCTTTCCTTCATATGTCCCGTTTTATTCTTCTCTCCTTTCCATCGAGTTAACGTGTGACTCCTTGACTGTAGACTTGTGACTTGCTGCAGAGATGACTGAGTTACCTTCAGTGGGGAATATTTTTTTATTTTTATCACTATTATTAATGTTATGGTTATATGTATAGTTTGTTATTATTGTTATCTTTATTGTTATTATTATTATTATTATTATTATTATTATTATTATTATTATTATTATTATTACACCAACTGGTAAGGATAGCAGCAGTGGTACTATTATCACTACTATTATGAATATTATTATCAGTATAATCACCTACAGTATATCTCTCTCTCATTCCTCCACATCACCATAAACTCACCTACAAAGAAGTTCAGAATTCTACCTTCAATTACCACATATTCAAATTCCGGTTCACTCAGACACGACTCATATATTTCAGGATGTCTTGAAGGCTCAGCCGGATGTAGTAATTATAGTTTTTATGTTTAACTTTTAATATTACGGTTAACTATTTTTACCCGCAGACACACCCCCGTCTCGTGTCACAATGTTTCATGGAAGATTATTTCGGCTTGTTCCTGGGAATGTGATCTGAGAGAGAGAGAGAGAGAGAGAGAGAGAGAGAGAGAGAGACAATTTTAAACACAAACTTTAATTCACATACTGAAACACTCTTCTTAATTCTCTCTCTCACACACACACACACACACACACACAGTATAAAAACATCAAGAGAGAGGTAATAGCATGTATAACGCTTCATAACACACCCACGTCACATTTCCTCTGGCACTCCATTTACTGCTAGGGAAAATAATAATTGACTTGCATGAAGACCCAAGGCTGAGAGGATGTGGTATTTTTTCCCTTTCCTCACATGGTGGTTCCAAGAAGGTGGTGATATTTCTGGACTATATTCAAAGATAGTTAGAGGTGTGTTTTGGACGGAGGGTTGAAGGCGTAATAGAGAGAGAGAGAGAGAGAGAGAGAGAGAGAGAGACTAGCTTCAGAACATGGAGAGAAAGAAGACAGACAGAACTAAGTTTTGGAAGATGAAAGGCCCAACTCACAAGTGGTCACTGTATCGAGTATTTTGTTAACTAAAGCGCTATTACTTGTATGGGACAACCAGACAAGGAAGGGGAGGGTTACCTGGTACGACTGAATGACGTGTGTGTGTGTGTGTGTGAGTCGAGAGAAGTTGGTCATGGAGATATAAGCCTTTAATAGCTGTTTGGAGAAATCCTTGGTTGAATCAGCTTACTCTTGTTGGTATTTGGATGGCAATTGTTTTTTTTTTTCTCCTCCTTTCTGAACCTTTATACACTAACGACCCTACTGGACGGGTTCACCATAACGATGATGACGGCGGTGGTCTTCATATTTTCTATTGATGTTTTGAAGAAAGCTGTTTACCTCACACCTTTTATAATATTTTACTGTGACGACATTGTATCGTTGCATCATCATTGTCGTTACCAACACCACCACCACCATCACCATCGTCACCATCACCATCATCATCATCATCATCATCATCACAGGCATAACGTAGTAAGTCGTAAATAAATTAATATAGGCCTGAAACTGATAAGCACAACAGTTGAGGAGAAAGGTAAACAATGTGGACCTAGTAACATGTCCCTCTGGAGATAGTGTGTAGTACCTCTCTCACTCACAGCCTGTGCTCCACGTGGCTGTTACCATGCATGTCTCACCTCCCATGACTGTGGTGCTGTAATATATGGACTTTGGATGAGGTGGGGGGGGGGGGGGGATTGATAATTGGAATAGATACTGACACACAGAGGCAGAAGATGGGAGTGAGTGGCCTATAGGGGTTATAGGGTGTCGTAGAAAAATGTCCCTGCCTCCCTCCTCCCTGCCTGGTCCCTGTCTCCCCTGCCTGCTCCCTGCCTACCTTTCATCCCTCCAATTCACAATGTCTCAGGGAGCATTTTTTTTTAGTTTAACAAATTTATTGACAAAGCTTGGAGTACAGGTTGCCTATTCTGAGTAATTCAGTCAGGTCTTGACGCTGAGGGTGGTATCACTTCTCACTGCCACGCAGGGAGCAGGCTGGGAAGGAGGCAGGGATTGAATTGAATTGAAACAGCTTATTTAGCCTGAAAAACACAGATAGAGAGTGGATAATAATAACAATATTAACATGGCTGAGCCAGTTGAGAACCTGAGCTTTCTTTGAGGCACCTGATATCTACTATACATTTATCTCAAGGAAGTACTATGTAACATTTAGTATCATCTGGAATAGTACAATAGCATGGTAGTAATAAGAACATCTCATAATGTTACCACGGTTATCACTTCAATATTTATTTATTTATTTATTTATTTATTTTTATATTATATTATACATAAATTACAGTGGAATTGAAAAACCTAAGTATAATGGGGAGCAGTACAACATGGGTTGTACAGTATTAAGGTTGAACAAGAGGACAGAGCTGTCAGGATTATGTCTAGTTGGCAAATGTTTATTACAATGGTAATTTCTTATCTATTTACATGATAATTTCCGATAAAAAGGTTTTGATGGTATAATAAGAGCAGGTACTGTAAATATAGTAGGTATTACAAGAAATATTAATACTTAGACAATCGATATTTTTTAAGAGATGATTTAAAGGAAGGGAGGAAGGCAAGGACATTTTTGTGGGTCACCGTATATATATACAACTCTGCGGTAGTTCCAGCCCAGAGCCAGTCAGTGTCAGTCCTTGGTAAGGTGAAGTCCTATGAACTCAAGTAATTATTCTGGCAGTGCCCCCCCCCCCTTTTTACGGGATTAGTCCACCAGGTCACAGGTCAATGATCTACATCAGGGACTGGGGGCGAAAAAAATATAATAATAAAAATTTTAATAATAGGTTTGGTAATTGTTAAATAAAAACCATCATATCTACTGAAGTTTTTTCTTTGACGAGTAATGTTATTTGCATTTAACTTCACTAATTGTTCTCATGCCATAAACATTAACATACATATATGCTTGCGTCTCTGCTGTTAGCATTGTTTTTTTTTTTTTTTAATACATGATCCCCAGCTCAACCAACGCTGCTAACTTTCTTAGCTTTGTAACCCATATCACTAAATCTCTTATACTTATCTATGCCATTATATCATCATCATCATCATCATCATCACCATCATCATCACCATCATCATCATCATCATCATCATCATCACCATCATCATCATCATCATCATCATCATCCGTTTCCAAGAGGTTTGGCCGTGTCAATATTATTTGTCATCGTTCACTTTGTATTATTCTGACTAAATGTTAATGTCTTTGTACTTCAAGTTCTTTTGTCTTGACTGTTTATTAAGGAAATGTTTGAGTGTTGTCTTGAAACAGTTAAGTCCCTCAACCTTGGTGTTCTCAGCTGGTCTGACAGCTTTATCTACCAAACACATTAGGCGGGAATTCCTCGGGTTAACTTGTTTGTTAGGTTAAGTCCAGGCCTGGTGTGTAAGCCTATATGTATGAATGAACAACGGCAACCTCTGAGGTCCCAATGCCCTCAAGAAGAAAAAGCACATTAAAAAAGGGCCTAGATATTAAGGTCCTCCTTCACAGCTGGTAGTCCTTGAGGCGCAGGACACCTCCCTCCCCCCCCACCCAGGCCCGTTACCAGCGTCTGACTAAAGCGTCACTGTAAACAAACGACCCTCGGTCTTACCCAACGCTTCTTGAAATCCACCGACACCGACATGATGCTGTCCCTCGAGTTGTACACGTCAGTAGTGACGACAAGTACAACAAGAGACAATAAACAGTCGGCAAATTCGAGGTTGTATTAATCTACCTTAACAACTTAACACACAAAACTGAAGTACAATTTTGCTTAAAATATAGAAAAATACTCTTATTGGGGAACTTTCTTAAGCGTGTCATTCTTTTACCAACCCGACAGACTCAAGTAGACGTGTTTTCGAGTAGTGTATACAGTGGCCACTCACGCACTAGTTTCTAATGGTGTTCGTGGCAGGCCTAGTACACAGGGCGAGGCTGTCTAATGTGTTTAGATTATCCTGAGAGTTTAACTGACGGATGGAAATGGACCACAGGCTGACGGGTTGACGGGGTGGTCGGAGGTGGTAACGTACAGATCTAAACACTATAATGTATACTGGCTAGATGTGGGATTTCGTAGGTTATCTGTGGACCTTCCGAAGATATATATATATATATAGAATTATCCTGCGTTATATGAGTAAATTAAAAAGTTTTTATTTAGATTTACGATGTAATTAAGGTGGCTTTCAGAGACCTGTGTTTTGAGCTGTGTCATGTAAACAAACAACTTGAAACGTTTAGTTAGGTTTCTTGAGTGTTTAAGTGACTTTCAAAGGTGTAAAAGGTTAATAACATATCTATGTAACAGCCGAAACTTCCATAACGTTACTTAAGTGACTTGCAAAGCTACATGTGATAAATATTACACACAGATAAACATTGAAGCGCTTTATATCGTTTCCTGAGTGACTTTCAGCGTTAAGCGGGGTATATCATAAGAGTACACTGTAAGTCCGAGCTCACGTTTATATAACAAATACTGCAACAACTTTCAATACGATACAATACAATAAGAGTACAATATAATACAGAGCTATTACCTTCACTAATAACCAATGTATGTCATATATACGACTCACTCATACTCGGGTTATGAAATACCTCTCGATCACTATTGGAATAATAATAACACCGGTGTTACACGTAGTTAACTCTCGGTACACGAATGTCAAGTAAAACAGTTCAATTAACAGACATTTGCCAATAATTGAGTCAGCCAAGAGATGAAAATGTCCAGGTATGCAATAACAATTTGTCAATATCGAAATGTAAACACAGAACGGAAGTGACAATAACTTCTGGGTAATATTATTGTGTTTGAGATTGTGTGGTGAGCGACTCTTCACCCTCTCCTGCACCGTTGTGTTTTTATTTACACAGTGAGTCACACAATGTTTGATATATATCAGTACAAGTGTTATGGTTAGTGATATACGCAATATATTTTTGACGTTCATAAAATTTCTAGAATACTTTGTTACCTCTATCGTATGATTAGTTTCCTTAGAGGTCTAGTGAAGGTTTTCTTGAGGGTCCAGTGTTAGTATAGGAGGAAGGCGGAGTGCTTGGCGAGACCTGCCTTTCAAGAGACCTGCCTTTCAAGAGACCTGCAGCTCTCAAAAGGCGCAGCCATGTCAATATTGTTGTTGTTCACTTTGTATCTGTAAAAGTCTGGCCAAATAAACTATTTCAATTTCAGTGTTTGGTCGAGTTACACTGGACCTTCTCACATCCGACCCAAGCTGGTATTGAAACTGATACACAGTGGTGAGAGGCGAGAGCAATACTGCTGTACTGTACTGTACTTACTGACACCTTAACACAGCGTCCTGCGTCTGTGTACAATACCTGGACTGATGGTCCTGACAAAGGTGAAAGAGTGAGAGGAAGGAGTACGAAGCATTGACGCTGACAGCACTAACTCGCAGAAATTTTCAGCTCAGTTGACCGATTTATGTGACACAAATATTTCAGGATACAATGAAAAATAACGATAAACTTGGAGTTAATCGGAAAATGGAGGAGCTAGACCTAAAGGCGAACACGCGTCGACTAGCACAAGACGGCCGGGGCCTCGACACCCCGTCACCCGCCCTTTGTGTAGTAAACAAAGGCGCCCTTATGTAAACAGCGGAGCCTCGCTATGCGCCAACCCTCCTTGTTTACGTTCTCTCCTGTTTCCTCCTCACTAACATTTTTCAAGTGTGCTGTTTATCAATAACACATAATGGCAGGAAAAAATCGTTTTTCGTAAGGGAGGCAAATGTTGACGTAACTAACATATTTACAAACATTCGCTGTGTGTTGGTCCAAGTAGCGATAAGCGATTAGGCTCCCATTACCCTCCCCCGACCCCCCCCCCCCCCTTTCTCTGTCCCCACAAGCGCCTCTGTTTGGTGCTGTAAACAGTGACAACAAAAGGTAAACAAACTATACGAGAACCCCTCCCTCCTCCCTCCTCTGTCTAGCCGCCAGTAAATTATTGGTCAAGTTGTGGCCTGAAATGAGGCAGTTTAGGACGTAATTGAGACAGAGCGGGACAAGGAGGTGATTGGTGGAGAAAGCTCTATCCCATTTTCTTTTTATGGGACTTATAATCAGGGGGCAACTGAAGGAAATGTGTGACTGCTGCTTTATGGCCGGCGGGGAGAATGTCGCCGTCCACTTGGGTCTTGAGATCTGAGGAGGTGGGCTTATGGTTATAGCTTTTTGCCATAGTTCTGTACAGCCGAGGATAAAAGTCTGTGTCTTAAATATTAAAAAGAATGGCTTGTGTAATGATATAGTGATACGTGAGGAAAATCTAAGGCAGTTAAAACGTAACATTGGAAAAATAAACAGGTCACACACACACACACACACTCTCACTCACACCACACAACCACCAACCACACACTTCATAACCACACCACCACACACACTCATACCACACCACCACCACATACTTCATAACCACACCACCACACACTCATACCACACCACCACCACACACTTCATACCACACACCACCACACATTCATACCACACACCACCACACACTGCATACCACACCACCACACACTGCATACCACACCACCACACAGTCATACAACATACCACCACCACACACTCATACCACACCACCACACACTCATACCACACCACCACCACACACTCATACCACACACCACCATCATCACCACACACCTCCACCACATCACTACCACCATCACACACCTCCACCACATCATCACCACCACACACCTCCACCGCACAACACCACCACACACTCATACCACACACTCATACCACACCACGACACAGTCATACCACACACCAACGCACACTTATACCACACACCACCACACAGTCATACCACACACCAACACACACTTATACCACACACCACCACACACTCATACCACACACCACCACACACTCATACCACACACCAACACACACTTATACCACACACCACCACACAGTCATACCACCACACACCACCACCACCCAGTATCATCGCCCACCAAATCTTTTCATCCCAGGTGTAGGGCCGGTAAATCCCCTACTGCCTACAGGTGAGGAAAACATATATCGTTTTAAATTTTAATCCTTTTTTATTTTGTTTTCCTTTTCATCATTTTTCTGTATATATACTTTATTTCGTATGTGATGATATTTGTGTTTATTTTTCGGATATTTCTTGGGGTGGGGGGGGGGCTGTCCTGGGTGTGTAGTGTCACCAGTATACATGGTGAGTGCCACCGGTATACATGGACAGTACCACCAGTATACATGGAGAGTACCACCAGTATACATGGAGAGTACCACCAGTATGCATGGACAGTGCCACCAGTATACATGGAGAGTACCACCAGTATACATGGAGATTACCACCAGTATACATGGAGAGTACCACCAGTATACATGGACAGTGCCACCAGTATGCATGGACAGTGCCACCAGTATGCATGGACAGTGCCCACAACAGCCCACAGAATATAGAAGTAGGTCATGAAAATGAAAATGGCTAGTTCACCTGTAAAATAGTTCGTAATAATAATAATAATTATAATAATAATAATAATAAACGGTTTATTTATAGAGTTGCAGCCGGTGGCTGAAAATATACAGACTTTCATGTGACTTAGACATAATGATATACCTGTACGTTCAATACATTTACAGAGCTGTACAGTCATACTCGATTCCGAGTGAGAGCAACGTAGTAGTAGTAGTAGTAGTAGTGTGTGCAGAATGATTTACGGTAAGGGTGAGGTGTACAATCTCTCTGCTATGTGATATCGTGTTAATTAAAAAAAAAATCTGGTATTGTCGCCGCTCTTAATCTTCCTTATCATGTGCATTATCTATTCTATTCTCTCCTTATCGTTAAACTGTTCATTATTTATCTATTTATCCTATCATCACTATTCGTACCTTCATTATCTATATACTTTCTTCCTTTCGTCCTCCTTATACTGTTTATTATCAATCCTTTATCTTCTATCCTTGCCATTATAGGCTTTATTATCTATCCATTTCCCCCTCTCCTCACCTGTTCATCGTTTCTTATCACCTGCATTATTTATCCATTTTTCCTCCTATCCTCACCATTCTCTCGCCCAGTCTTATCTCCATCCCATCGTATATCACTATTTCCTTATACCTTACATTATCATCTTCACTACCAATCATTTTTCCAACTATTCTCACCATCATCTCCTCCATTCATTACTCCCCTCTCTCCCTCATTTCTTAGCTTCCTCAAGTTGTTATGGTATCGAGGAATCACCAAATGCCTTATTCTTTCGGGATTTTACTGTTGATGCCTTAACTAGAGGTATGAAGAGGAGATCTGTCAGTGTTTCAGATAAACAACACTACATAATGAATCCATGAAGCATAAAACATAGGCTTCGAAACGTCTCTGAACCTTTTGAATCACTTATAGTTCGATAACAACACAAAATGGTTGGCCGAAGTCTTGGGATGGCGCTCAAGAACTCTGACTTCTCCTGGCCCTTAAAACCTAACACGGAATTTCTTACCTGTGGGTCTTGGTCGTGGAGGGGGTGTGAGGGGACGAAACCGGGGGTGAGGGAGAGGGGAGGGAGGTGAGGGGAAGAGGGGGGATGGTCAGCTTGTCGTCTCCGGCCCAGCTAATGAAGCTTAATGAAGACTTAGCTTTTAGCCTTCGGGTTGGGGGAGAGAAAAGTTGTGGCAGGGAGTCTGGGCTGAAGACGGAGTGGAATTATCAGAAGGTTTATATTCAGTTGACTAGATTTACCTTGACTTATTTCACCCCTTTCCCCCCTCCCCTTTCCCCCCTCCCCTTTCCCCCCCACTTCGTCCCCCTTCTACCCTCCCTTCCTCCCTCCCCTTTCCCCCCCCCACTTCGTCCCCCTTCTACCCTCCCTTCCTCCCTCCCCTTCCCCCCAAGTTTACTACCAGCTACTGCCAATGTACTAACTACCGTGACTGTACTAACTACCCAGGCTAGTTGCTAGTTGATTTAGTAGTAGTGTTTCTCTCTTAAGTTTTCACAGAAGATCAAAGGTACTCACAAAAAAAGTTTATTAAAGAAAAATTTAGATTTTCTTTATTGCAAGAGAAAAACAAAACAAAACAATGTCTAATACTATACCGATGGCTGTGTTGCTCTACTTTAAGTTCTCAGAAGTTGTAACTTTATCGAAACTGCTAATAAGACTCAAGGTTATGGAGTGGTATCATGCTCTCTCGTGTGTGTGTGGGGGTGGGGGGGGGGGTGGGGGGGCTCACGTCCACCCTAACCCCATCCTGGCCCACCCTAACCTTACCCTGGCCCACCCTTACCCTACCCTAACCCACCCTGATATACTTTAGCTCACCCTCCCAAGCGTAACCCACCCTACCAAACCGTAGCCCCCGCCCTAATCTACCCTAACCCACTGTACCTCACCATAACCCACCTTGACCCATCCTGACCTATCCTAATTCACCCTAACCCACCTTAACCGACCTTAACTAACCCTAACCCACCCTGGCCCACCTTAACTCACCTTAACTCACCTTAACCTACCCTAACCCACCCTGACCTACCCTAACCCTCCCTAACTCCTCTGACCTCCCTAACCCACCCTACCTCACCTCGGCCAGTGTCAGCGTCGGCAGGAAGATGTGTGAGACCTCGGTTAAAAGTTTTTTCAGTGTGTCAGTCAGTATCTAATCAGACCTGGCATCTATAGAGTTACCAGACGCAGCGATAAAGTTACTCGATCTACATCTAATCTACTGTAATTTAACCTAATCTATATTTAACCTAACCTAACCTTAACCTAACCTGGTCAAGTTTTCTATAAAGAGGCTGACGTACCTGGACTCACGTCGATGCCAAAGGTGAGTAATTAGCAACCCGGGAGACACCTGCTTCACTCTGTGCACCACTAAGGGCTAGAAGCTTCCTGAGAGCTAGTTAATAACGTCAGGAGGAGGAGGAGGAAGAAACCGTCTTCCTGACTCCTCTGTGTTAGTTACACCTCACACTTACATCGTGTTTACAGATCCAGTCTTTCTCCTCCTCCTCCTCCTCACCCCCCTCCCCTTTTTTTAATATTTTACTTTTTTCTCTTTCATGACGTGACGAAATAGTTCTCATTGGTTTTGTGTTTTTTTATATTCATTTAGTTGTTACAAGTGAGTCTCATCTCGGCAGTACTGATATATATCAGTTTTGAAATTACAGTAACACTTCGACACTGCACTCAAACACCTTCACTTCCCCAACTGCAAATTTAGGTGCCCATTCACAGCTGGGTGGACTGAAGGTAACCTGGGTGCGATGATCCAGTGATTCTTAAGATCGGAGGTGAATGTTGTGGCCACTCAACCACTTGAATTATAGATAGTGTCATTATTTCCAGGTCTGTTTAGATGTTCCTTTCATATAACTTTCCTTCATTCTCACAACACCATACTGTATATGTCTTTCAGTACTTCATTCACGAAAACTTCCTTCATTTTGATAGCATTAAAATAACGCCCTAGATGCTGGACTGTCTGTGTGTATTTCTATAACAATACAATGTGTTTTGTAAAAGACTTCATAACTATATATAATCTTGACTATCAATGACTTAATTTAAACTCTACTGGAAACAATACCGGAGTGATTGATTATAAACTTTGTATTGAATAACTCGCCGTCATTACCTCCCTCTAATGCCCCCAATACAACGCACAAGAGAAGCTTAATTTGCCAGTCCTACTCGAGCGTCTTCAAGGCAGCAACACAACACAACACAACACAACATTCCTAGAACATTTGTGTCACGTGTAGTCTCTTGTTTACTGCCTCTCGGGGACGGTTTTAGAGGGTTGGCCCCCCCCCCCTCCCTACCCCAGGATCCGCACGTCGCCCATCAACACTTTCCCGGGAAATGACTTGAAGTTCCTAGTGGCTATTTTTCCCCGTCCGGACATCCTGTCTTTGGCCTTGAGCTTCAATAACGATAAGTTTTACACCCCCTGAACCATCCCTCACTGAACCATCCCTCACTGAACCATCCTTCACTGAACCATCCCTCACCGCATACACTGGTGAAAAAAACGGGCCGGTGGGGAGACGGTAAGAGAGGACTCGTGGATTAAAACCGGGGGAGAAAATTGCCGAGATGAGAAGAGAAGCAGAGAGAGAGAGAGAGAGAGAGAGAGAGAGAGAGAGCGCTGAGGGAAGGAAAGAAAAAAGTCAATTTCATCCTCCTTCAGACTGTCGTTCAGGTTACGGGGGCGGTGAAAGAGGTAGCAGCAGGAGGAGGAGGAGGAGGAGGAGGAAGAGGATGAGAATAAGACGAAGGAAGAGGAGGATGAGAACAAGAGGAAAATGGAGGAGGAGTAGCACGATGATGAGGACAAGGAGGAGGAGGAGGAGGAGGAGGAGGAGGAGAACATGTAGAAGAAGGAGGAGGAGAACGATGATGAGGACGAGGAGGAGAAGAAGGAGAAAGAGAAGAAAAAGGAGAGGAAATAGTTATTCTGAACATGAAATTAAAAGAACAGGAAGAAATGGCAGAGAGAAAAGAAATAAGAAAGAAAGTAAGTTCCGAAGGGAGGAAGAAAATACAAAGAAAGAAAGAAGAAGGAAACAAACCTAAATAACGACAGAAAAGAGAATTAGAACAGAGGCGCTAAACCGGGGAATCAAATACCATTGGGGCGTGAAAGTGGAGTTCAAGAGGTAGAGAAGGAATGTATATATCGCGAGAAGAAATGAAGGAGGGAAGGAAGGAAGGAAGGAAGGAAGGAATAAATGAAGAAAAGAAGGAAGGGAGTGAGTTGAGAGGGAAGGAAAGAATGTCAGGGGGATTAAAAGTGGAGAGGAAAAATAATCCAGGGAAGGTTGTAAGAATCCATGAAGAATGTAGGGAGGACATTCTTGAGCCACCAACACAACCTGACCAGTCACCTCTTGTCGGTGGTGGGATTCAGGTGTCTGTGGTCACATATTGTGTTACCTGTCCTCAATAAACCTCATACCTGTCTTCAATAAACCTCATACCTGTCTTCAATAAACCTCATACCTGTCTTCAATAAACCTCATACCTGTGCTCTATAAACCTCATACCTGTGCTCTATAAACTCATTTGATTGTTTTGTTGTGTGAAAATAAACTTTATTTTATGTACTTTTATTGTATAGTCATCTTTGGGCTGGGAGGAGGGCAGGGTGCTGGCTGGTGTTATGTACTGTGGCTGTTGATGTGTGATGATGTGATATAATGGTAGACGGAGGCAGTTTTCCAGTAAATCTTGCTAAAAAAACTGAGATTTTCTTGTCGGTGACCCAACAGTATACAGATAATGACCCGTACAATACATTAAACTATCTGTTACTGAAATAAAAATCCCTCAATTCTAGAGAAAAAAAACATTGTCTAAGTAAAACATTAATGATTCTTTTAGGAGTATTATGAACACCTTATGAGTAATTAGTATACTACACAGTCAGCTGATATAGGGAGTCGATTTCTTGGAACTCCAACTAAACTTTCAAAGGATAGTTTCAAATATCTATACTTTTATCGCGAATTTTTTTTTGGAAGTGATTGATTAATTTTTGGCATGAGTCCATTCACTGGCTGAGAGAGTATCCATGGGAGTGGGTACACCTTAGTAGTAAAACTCTTCACGGAGTTAAAAATATACACCGAGGGACTGAACATTACCAGGTATGAGACTGAATTTTGGGTTCACCTAAAGAACCACCCTCCTCCCAGCTTATTTCACCTGAAGATTAACCAACCTAGCGCTATCTGCGGGGGTTGGTTTAGGTTAGGTTAAGTTAGGCTAAGTTACTTTAGTTTAGATTACGTTAGGTAAGGTTAGGTTATGGTATGTTATGCTAGGTTAAGTTAGTTTAGGTTAGGTAAGGCTAAGTTTGTTAGTCTTTAGGTGAAATAAGCTGGGGTGGTGTTAATCTTCAACGTAATCCTAATTTTTGTCATTCAGTGATTTACTAAATAACGATTCTATTCAAGTGATGTTGTTATTTATATGATCTTAATAACACCTGACCAAACAACAGTTGTAGTACAGGTGTTGTAACTTTTCAATAACATGTCTTAGAATACGGAAAAATACTGCTATTAATTAAGTTATTGTGATTTTCGTCAAGTAAGTGTGTCAATTGTGTGTATGTGTATGTGTGTGTGTATCCCCAAGTTCTTAAGAGCAAGGGAGACCGGTCAGACTGTGGCAACTACCGCGGGATCTCGCTGCTGTCCGTCGCTGGCAAGATTTTCGCCCGAGTCCTCCTAAACAGACTTCTTCCTGAGACGGAAAACTTCCTCCCAGAATCTCATGTGGCTTTAGACCATCACGTGGCACCACTGATATGATCTTTGCTCCCCGCCAGCTACAGGAAACGTGCAGAGAACAGCGTTGTGATCTGTACATGGCCTTTATTAACCTAACCAAGGCCTTCGACTCGGTCAACAGGGAAGCTCTCTGGCGGACCATCAGCGGTTTTGGCTTCCCATCCAAAAGTCATCGCCATTGTGAGGCAACTCCACGATGGCATGAACGACAGTGCCCTATACAATGGCACACAGTCTTGAGATCTTAACCATCCAAACAGGGGTTAAACAAGGGTGTGTACTGGCACCAACTCTCTTTTCGATTTTCTTGGCTGCCTTCCTTACTCGTGCCAGTGCCAATTTAGCTGGTGGGGTGGACATCCGGTACCGGATGAAGGGACTTTCCAATATAAGGCGACTCCCGGCAGGAACAAAGGTGTCGGAAGTTTCTATTACTGAACTTCAGTATGCAGACGACCTCACCCTTGTTGCTCACACTGAACACGACCTACAGCAGATCCTGAACACCTACGCAGATGTGAATGCACACTTCGGCCTCGGGGTGAATGTACGTAAGACTCAGATTTTCTTTCAACCTGCCCCTGGTTCAGCCACACCTCCACCACCCATCCAGCTTTCTGTATCTCGTCTCCCAGCTGTCCATCACCGCGGACATCGAATGAAGAGATTCAATATTGGATCAGATGTGCATCTCAAGCCTTTGACAGACTCCGTACCCGTGTCTTCAGCTGTAGGGAGCTGAAATTATCTACAAAGTTACACACATATATCGAGCAGTGGTCCTCCCTACCCTGCTATATGGCAGCGAGACATGGGCCACATACAGGAGGCACCTCAAGGCACTTGGAAACGTTCACCAACGTTCCATCCTCCAAGTTCGCTGGGAAGACAAGAGAACAAATGTCAGTATTCTTGCTGACACCAATTGTAGGAGCATCGAGGCTACCATTATCCATGAACGATTACGCTGGGACTGGCCATGTTTCCCGCATGGATAACAGTAGACTGTCAAAGCAACTACTTTACAGTTACCTGACGAATGGTAAACGTAACACTGGCGTGCAGACAATTACTCCACACCGTAACGCTTGGAGGAGCACCACACGAGGTGTCAATACTTTCGCGTTAGCTCAACTGCTTACCAAGGCAGAGAAGCGCCAGCGCCGGAAGGACTGCTGCCGCCCCTCCACACGTGCAACATCTGTGGACTGCCCTGCTGGTCTCGTATCGCCTTCTCGAGTCAATCGCCCTCTCGAGTCACCTCAGAGCTCATCAGCGAAGGTGACATTCTTAATAACTCATATCATTTTATCACAGTTGGATGATCGTCATACTCGATTCGACGGGACAGCAAAGTAGTAGTAATAGTAGTGTGTGTGTGTGTGTGTGTGTGTGTTCCTTATTGTCATATTCTCTTCCCTTCGTTATCAACTCTGTCTTCCATACCCTCCCTTTCTTCAGGTATTCCCTTTGATTCATTCCTCTATGTGAAGACGTAGACCTTAGAGGATTGATAGACGTGTAGAAGGAAGAGGATGATTGTGTTAGACGGTGGTGAACAATTACTATATCACGTTTGGGGGTTTTGTCTCCAAGCGTAACAGATTTTTGGTTTTATTAGATAAGTTTGTTCAAATTTTTTTGTCTTAGATGTTTAACTGTGCTAATGGTGGTAGGGGTGGTGCTGGTGGTAGGGGTGGTGCTGGTGGTATGGGTGGTGGTAGTGGTATTAGTGGTGATGGTGGTGGTAGTGATAAATGACAGTGGTGGTGGTAGTGGAAATGGTATATTGACTGGTGGTGAGTGGTGGTGGTGGTGGTATAGTGAATGGTGGTGAGTGGTGGTTGTGGTGCTGGTGGTGACATTGGTGGTTGTGTTAAGTAATGAGAATATCGGGGAGTGGTTGTGATAGTGGTGATGGTAATGGTGGTAGTACTGGTTTGTGTGGGGGGGGGGGGTGATGGTGGTAGTCGTGGCAATAGTTAGTAGGAGTAATCTTAATGACCGTAAATGGTGTTTATAATGGAGGTTGTGGTGATGAACCGTGATACTGATGATAGTATTAGTAGTAGTAGTAGTAGTAGTAGTAGTAGTAGTAGCTCATGTAGGTAGAAATGGAACTTATAAACGGTAATAGTGGTGATCTATGGTGGTAGTGGTTGTTAAAGAGTGTTAGTTGTGGTTAAGAGTGGTGACAGTGGTGGCGGTAATGGGTAATAAATGGTTAAGTGAACTATCATTATCTCTTCTACTCAGCCTCCCTCCCCCCTCACTAACCATCGCTTATGTATTGCCGTTTACTAGTTGCTTCAGAACCTTGCTGCTTGTAGAGGTGAGGTGGGGGGGGGGGGGGGGGAGGAGATGGAATATATTGATGTAAAAATATATATAAATTCTGAATAAACTAAAATAAATTCAACTTGATGATGCCGGAATCCACGAGAACTATACGTGTGTGTGTGTGTGTGTGTGTGTGTGTGTGTGTGTGTGTGTGTGTTTTGTTTTTTATTTGTTTATTTTTATTCTGAATATTGCACTAATAACTTCCATTCCCCCTCGACTCTCTATATTCAAGGTAAGATACTGACACATTGATTGCTCTCTCGATAAACAAATGTGATAAAATACTGACCTGAGCCCCTGTGTGGTTTTATAGAGTCAGTGATGCGTGATGCAGTAAATATATATATATATATTTTTGTGGAGGGGGGGTCGTGTTTTAGAAAATTACGATTATTATATGATTTTGAAAATACATATGAATGTGAGTGAATATTATACACATGTAAATAGATATGTGAGTGTGTAAATAGGCTTTTATGGACAAACATACGTATATTTGTGTGTTTTGTTGTATGTGCGTTTGTTTTCTCTATGATTATTTGAAATATTTGCGAAATACAATACGAGGGGTGAATACTGTATATAGATTGTCCGACACATTTGGTGACATGGTGTATGTTTCATGATTATCCCCCCTCCCCTACCACCACACCACTATAGCGGAGAGCCGTGTTGTTTTGTATTGTGTGTGTATATTTGTATTTTGTTTGTGTGTGTGTGTGTGTGTGTGTGTGTGTGTGTGTGTGTGTGTTTACATTCATGTATATATCTATGCGTGTATGTGTATGTATGGACGTACAGTACCTATATAAGTTAAGCTTAAATTGAGACAGTAACCACTTATATTTAATTCAATAACCAGAGCGTCTTCTTCGGCTCGTCGTAAATTTGCATGATAAAACTGCCGGGGTAAAGAGATAGTTTATTGGGCGTCGGGGCAGACTTAACCCTCCTCACCCTCTCCTCCACGCGCAAAAATGTGGCCAATTTCTCAACCTGTAAAATTACCAACCAGGAGAGTGTGTCCAGTCTCTTGCCTCACCTTACCTCAGGTGATTTTAGTTTTTTAGCTGTTTAGTTTAGTTCAGCGTCGGTCTTCCCCTCCTTCCCTACCCCTCTCCTCCTTTCCCCTTCCCCCTATCCTACTCTCCCCTTCCCGCTCTCCCCCTCCCTACCTCCCCCTCACCCCTTAGTTTTTATGGTGTGATTATATTTAGCGGTGATGAGGGAGTAGTGTGGTGACGTTAAGAGACTTGAACAACAGGTAAGTGAGGCCTCTTGTCACCTGTCACACGCTTCATTCAATTTTCTTAACGAGACATTTCCACTCGCGAGATAGACCCCGTGAGTTGACTTAACCACACGCAGGGTAAAGGATATGACTTTGCCTGACTCTACGCCCTTAAAACAAGCTATAGTTGTATCCTTGTGTCTATATACCTGTACTTAAATCTATTCAGTTAAAGAGAAATACCTTTTTTTTTGTCCTTCGTTTAGTTTTAGTAGCGGTTTTCAGTAGTGTCGTTTTGGGGTTAACAAGGTCCTGTTGGTTGTCGCGATAAATGGTGGTACGTGTGAACAATGGCCTCTACCTACCCCCCTCCCTCTCTCCCTCCGTCTAACATTCAGTGGAACGTGGGTCGTGTCGGTCCGTCAAGCTGGTGGGACACAACTAACAATTCCTCTCGGGAAAGTTTTATGGGGTCGAACTTATCCCCAGGACATGGACCCAGATCTGAAGCTTAAACTAAGTTAACCTCACCTGACTTAAATCTTGACAGCCCACCGTCATCTAACATGACTAATGTAGCCCAACTTAATCTAACTTCACCTAATTTATCGTACTCCTTATCAAAAAAGACAGGCTAACCTAACCTAACCATAATCTAAGCTTACATACCCCTAACCTAACCAAACTCTAATCAATAATCATCTCACTTAACTCAACCCTCCCTATACCTCTAACCTATCCAGACGTGTTCCAACAGTCCAGAGAGTCAAACGAGTGAAGGAATTGTTGCCTGCTGCTGGACACACATTGTCTTAGAATCTTGTGTATCCTTCCTTATTTACTTTAATATTATCAATTCAGAGTTTTTGTCATAATATGATTTTGTATTTATTTATATTTTGCTTCGAGATTATAAGTTTGTTGAAGACAATATTACTCAAATATATCGTTTGTTGGTTAGTGAACTAATAGTGCCACCATCCTTCACCTAGCCTGTATCAAAACTATTAGTGTCACCACTCTGGTAGTGTCACCACCCTGGTAGTGTCACCACTCTGGTAGTGTCACCACTCTGGTAGTGTCACCACTCTGGTAGTGTCACCACTCTGGTAGTATCACCACCCTGGTAGTATCACCACCCTGGTAGTATCCCCACCCTGGTAGTGTCACCACTCTGGTAGTATCACCACCCTGGTAGTGTCACCACCCTGGTAGTATCATCACTCTGGCAGTGTCACCACTCTGGTAGTATCATCACTCTGGTAGTGTCACCACTCTGGTAGTATGAACATCCTGGTAGTGCCAATATCCTGGTAGTCTCACTTGGCCATATACGGTCAAAGTTTTCTTAACGTCGAGGATTTGTCCCTGGAAACCTCTATGCTAATCAGATGTACGTTAATCAAATGTACGTTAAGCGGATGTACGTTAATGGACACTGACTGTATTAGTGGTGTGTGCATAGTACATAGGACAGTCCTCGCCCACACCATGAATTAAAAACCTGGTTTTGCTGTCCTCATCTTCCTCACTTGATGAACACAAAACTCGTCCTCGTCTTAGCTCCTTCATTGTGATAAATGATCTCAACGTAAACACAGCTCTTGTTCCGCCGCTTCATGACAACATTCCACCCAACTAATTTTCTTCTCAATCGAGCGAAGAGGAAAGTATGTCTTGACTGTATTACTCTAGTGGAAATCTTAATAAATTATATACCCTAATTTTTGCGTTAATTTCTACAACTCATTTTACATCACATCGCCATTTATTAACCAGATTCTACATTTTGCATAAATATATTCCTACAGCTAAATGCTAATCTGTGAGTAGAATTCTTGTGATATTATTAATCCTCTTTGTATGAATTCTGTCACTACTTATAAAGAAAAAATACATTAGAATATTACTGTAAATTTTGGTCTTATTCAACATGAAAATATAATGGATAAGGTCGTGGCTTGGGGCCGTGGGGCAGAGTGCTGTATAAACATGCAAAATGGAATAGGCCTGTTTACCCTCCGGCTGTGTATAGAATTTTTCCTAAAAAAAAAATTCCTACCAGAAATTTCTGTCACAAAATACTTAGCCCTTTAAGACCTTGAGTACGATACCAACCCCTTGAGTATTATGAATTAGATCAGTAAGATATTTGAATTCCTTGAGTACTGTTTTAACCTCTTGAGTACGATGACTTACCCCCCTTGATTACATTAGCTAGTCCAGTGAAACACACCCCTTGAGTACGGCAACTTAACACTTTGAACACGGAGACCTGTTAGCCTTGAGTTACACGATACTTAAGGGTAAACACACTACCGTCTTGCATTAACAACTTCATTATCGTTCTATTCTTATTCATATTCTTTGTTTTTCTCCTCCTCCTCATCCAACCCTTCTCCACCAACCCTCCTCCTCCTCCTTCCTCCCCTCCTCTCTTCTTGTCACACCCCACGTCGTGCAGGGAGGAGAGAGAGTGTAAGGTCTGAGGAGTACCCACCTTGCTCGGGTATGTCCGAGGGCACGAGGTTGTTAGGTGACGCCCTTTCTGAGCGTTTATTGTGATACAGTCTTGTTGATTTGTGATTGCAGAGTAGATATACATATGAACAACCTTGTGATTGGTGATTACAGGGTAGATATATATAATCAACCTTGTGATTTGTGATTGCAGGGTGGATAATTATGTGTATTAAGAAACGTGGGTTGTGTTTACAGTGTCCGCCTGAGGTAAAAATGGTAATTTACTAAAAAATCTCAATGTAAATCGTGGTGTGTCTTTTCACTTATAGTTCTGCCTGGTGAGTTTTTGTGTCTCAGGTGAAAATAGACGTATTTTATGTGAATATTTTGATATATATTAAAAAAATCCATATATTTTTGTCTTCAAGATCCACCCAGCATCGTTTTAATGTCAGGAGGCAAACAGACACATTTTACCAGAATATTTTACTGTAAACACACTTACATTTTTCTACATGTTTTAAAATTGTTGTTACTTATACTTTAATATGTCAGGACAAACAGTTTTATTTTTCTCATTAATGTCTTTTAGTTTTCGTGTGTGTGTGTGTGTGTGTGTGTGTGTGTGTGGGCGGGCTTTAATGTTTTCATAGGAACAGCCACATATTTTTTTCTTGCATCCCTCAGTGTAAACATCCCCCACGCCTGTCTTTTTGTAGGTTCATTTTCCTCTCTGTTACGTTTAATTATTCTTAGGTAAACTTAATTTTATTTCATTATTTTTATTGTATTTATGATTTTATTTTTATCATCTCCCCCTTTTTTTTCATTTATTGTCAGATACAGATACATTTAAACCCGTGTTCTTTGTATGGTTTAAATTTAGTATCAGTAAAAATAATTCTTGATAGAGATGAAATTATGTTATAAATAGGATAAACATCATGCATAAAATAGCAGAAATTCCATCAGGTAGTGTTATTAAATAGACAGGTAAATAGATGACTAGACTTATAATAAATGAATAATGAGATAGGTAATTAGTTAGATAGATTAATAGGTAGGTATATAGGTATTTGGATAAAAAGAGAGAGTTTGTGTGTATGTATGTAAAAGAGAGAGAGACAGTGAGAGAGAATGAGAAAGGGGAGAGAGAGAAAGAAAGGAAGAAAGGAGACAGTGATGGATGGTAAAGAAGAAAAAAAATGCTTAACTAAGAGGGGAGTGGTAAATGTTGGAGAGAGAGAGAGAGAGAGAGAGAGAGAGAGAGAGAGGTAAAGGAGGGAAGAAGGAGGGAGGAAGGGTGTGGATATGAGGCACCAAATTTTTCCATGGAAATGCCAGCAGAAAAGTTGCTGAGGGGAATGGGCGAGTGTGCGTGCCATTCAAGCGTCCGGGCGAAATAGACAGGTGATGGAGTGGGTAGATTAGGGTGATGTGGAGTGGTAGAGCGGGTATATTAAAGAGGAATTGGAGTGGAGTGGTAAATTAGAGTGGAGTGGGTAGATTAAGAGTGGTGTGGGTAGATTAAGAATGGAGTGGGTAGATTAAGAATGGAGTGGGTAGATAAAGATTGGAGTGGGTAGATTAAGAATGGAGTGGGTAGATTAAGATTGGAGTGGGTAGATTAAGAATGGAGTGGGTAGATTAAGAGTGGTGTGGGTAGATTAAGAATGGAGTGGGTAGATTAAGATTGGAGTGGATAGATTAAGAATGGAGTGGGTAGATTAAGATTGGAGTGGATAGATTAAGATTGGAGTGGGTAAATTAAGAATGGAGTTGGCCGATTATAGTGGAGAGAGTAGATTTGAGTATGTGGAATAGGTGGAGTGGAGTGGTGGGTAGATTAGTGTTCTGGTAGATAGGTAATATATTAGTTACTGTTAATTCTTTTCCCTATTATGATTTGAGAAAGACATTGAATTTACTTACTCAAATAGGTCTCTCTCTCTCTCTCTCTCTCTCTCTCTCTCTCTCTCTCTTCTGATCGGAAATAACGTCTACATGTGTCAGGGCTTAGGGTTTATACAGGTATTAGGGTTTACACAGGTGTCAGGGTTTATATAGGTATCAGGGTTTATACTGTTGTCAGGGTTTATTCAGGTGTCAGGGTTTACACAGGTGTCAGGGTTTACACAGGTGTCAGGGTTAATACAGGTGTCAGGGTTTACACAGGTGTCAGGGTTAATACAGGTGTCAGGGTTTACACAGGTGTCAGGGTTAATACAGGTGTCAGGGTTTATTCAGGTGTCAGGTTTTATACAGGTGTCAGGGTTTATACAAGTATCAGGGTTTATACAGGTATCAGGGTTTATATAGGTATCAGGGTTTATACAGGTGTCAGGTTTTATACAGGTGTCAGGGTTTATACAAGTATCAGGGTTTATACAGGTGTCAGGGTTTATACAGGTATCAGGGTTTATACAGGTGTCAGGGTTTATACAGGTGTCAGGGTTTATACAAGTATCAGGGTTTATACAGGTATCAGGGTTTATATAGGTATCAGGGTTTATACAGGTGTCAGGGTTTATACAGGTATCAGGGTTTATACAGGTATCAGGGTTTATACAAGTGTCAGGGTTTATAATGGTGTCAGGGTTTATACTGGTGTCAGGGTTTATACAGGTGTCAGGGTTTATATAGGTATCAGGGTTTATACAGGTGTCAGGGTTTATACAGGTATCAGGGTTTATACAGGTATCAGGGTTTATACAAGTGTCAGGGTTTATAATGGTGTCAGGGTTTATACTGGTGTCAGGGTTTATACAGGTGTCAGGGTTTATATAGGTATCAGGGTTTATACAGGTGTCAGGGTTTATACAGGTGTCAGGGTTTATGCAGGTATCAGGGTTTAGGCTCGGGCGCTGTAAAGGTGTACATACATGACATCATAAGCAATATACACAATAGAGTCATGAGACTGGTGTTAGAGTGATGTGGAGTGGGTGGATTAGAGTGGAGAGTGAATGGATTAGAGTGAGGCAGAATGGGTGGAGTGTAGTGGAGTGGGTGGATTAGAGTGGAGAGTGAGGCAGAATGGGTGGAGCGGAGTGGAAGTGGGTAGATTAGTGTGCTGTGGAGTATTGAATGTCCAGTCACGGGGTGCCCAAGGGGAGCGAGCCCTCCTTAGTATTAACTCTCTCTCTCTCTCTCTCTCTCTCTCTCTCTCTCTCTCTCTCTCTAAGCTCCCACGTCACCACCATTCTCCCAAACTCACTATTTTATTTCCCGGGTATATTCTTGCCTGCTACCCCTCCACGACTAATCACCACCCACGGTATTTTAAAATCCTCTTAACTAAAATACGCTCTCACCTAATTACCCTGACCCGGAAGTGATTAGCTAATTCCGGGGAGAAGATTGGAGACAAACTAAGAGACTGGAATTGGTTCTGACTGTGTGTCCCTATGGAGAGAGAGAGAGAGAGAGAGAGAGAGAGAGAGAGAGAGAGAGAGAGAAAAATAACTCTCGGACAACACAACAGACACTATGCTGTCCAACATATTCGCCTAAATCAAAAGACTCGGATTCGTACGTCGGAAATTGACAGCGTTCTCTCTCTCTCTCTCTCTCTCTCTCTCTCTCTCTCTCTCTCTCTCTTGGTTAGGTTAAGTTAGGTTAGTTTAGGTTTGGTTAGGTTAGGGCTTATCACGACTTGGGACACACACACACACACACGCATTCCCCCCCCCCCCCTCTCTCTCTCTCTCTCTCTCTCTCTAAAAACTTTCTATTTCCAGTCAGACTTTCTATAACTTTCTATTTTTTCTTTTTGAATTCCACATTTATTGTCAATCCTTCGCTCACATACGCCGTAGTTCCTTTCATTATGCTTTCACTTTTTTCTGACTTTCTTTCTCTCTTTCTCTCTCTTACTTTTTTCCGATTTTCGTTCTTAGTTTTCTCTCACTCAATTCTGACTTTCTCTTTCAATTCACTCTCACTTTTTCTGGGTTTCTCATTAGTTCAACTCTCACTCAATTCTGACTTTGTCTTTAGTTTACTTTCACTTTCCTTGACTTAATTTACTCCTACTTATTTCAACTTCCTTTTTCAATTCACTTTCCCTTTTTCTGTGGGGCGTCTCTCTTTCCTTCATCTTTCACTATCACTCTCCTCTCACGTTCTTTCTTATTTTTAATCTTACTTTCTGTGACTCTTTTCTTCTTTCTTCTTCGAATTAACTTGATTTTCTCTTTCTCTCTTTTACTATTTACTCTCTCACTTTCTCTCCCTTTCTCTCTCACACTCAGGTGCTATCATCACTTTTCACTCTCGTTTCTTTCATTTATCTCTCTCTCTCTCTCTCTCTCTCTCTCACCCATATACACATGCGACATGCCACAGGCATCTCCCAGAGCGTGTATAGAGTCTCCCAGGACGTGTATAGAGCCTCCCAGGGCGTGTATAGAGCCTCCCAGGGCATGTATAGAGCCTCCCAGGGCGTGTATAGAGCTTCCCAGGGCGTGTATAGAGCCTCCCAGGGCGTGTATTGAGTCTCCCAGGGTGTGCATAGAGCCTCCCAGGGCGTGTATAGAGCCTCCCAGGGCGTGTGAATAGAGCCTTCCAGGGCGTGTATATAGAGCCTCCCAGGGCGTGTGTATAGAGCCTCCCAGGGCGTGTATAGAGTCTCCCAGGGCGTGTATATAGCCTCCCAGAGCGTGTATAGAGCCTCCCTGGGCATGTATAGAGCCTCCCACGGCGTGTATAGAGCCTCTTGTAAAATATTCTGGTCTTGCAACATCTGCAAAACTCTGAGGCGGAAGTGTAATAATATTTGAACTTTTCCCGCATCTCATTTGGCTACAATTGTCTTGGTCAAATACGAGGATCTCTCTCTCTCTCTCTCTCTCTCTCTCTCTCTCTCTCTCTCTCTCTCTCTCTCTCTCTCATGTGCTGTCCGTATGGCTCTCTGTCTGTCTGTCTGTGCGTGTCTATCTTTATTGGTCTATCAATCTTTATGTATGTATGTATGTATGTGTGTGTGTAATAATAATAATAAATAATAATAATTAACGGTTTATTAAAAAAGTTCTGGAGCCCGAAGGCTGAAAATATACATTGGACATAAATGACTTATTACATACATTGGTGGTTTAACAAAAGCCTTCATTAGAGAAAGGTGAAGGAAAATACAGTGAGCATACAGATTAATGTAGGTGTTGAACAGCAAACATTAGTGTAGTGTTACGAACCCCTCCACCGATTGTCTTCATCTACCTACCCAGCACCACGAGCAACGCCATCTAGGGACGAAACACGAGTATGGCTCGTCTTAGTTACCACTCCCGGGTTTCCCTTCTCCATATCCTGGTTGTTGCGTCACTTCCGCCTCAGTCTACTTTGTCAGCTCCAATTCGAGGAGAGGACACACTTCACTCTGGGAAGCGACCACAGGATCACCTATCCTGGAAACCTACGGCACAGTGACTATTTACCGTCTTCTACCATACTCAGCCTTGCTCGTCAGCCATCTCAGCTCCTCACTTAAGTACTTGTAATCTTGTATTGCCTCTTCCCCCTCCACATTGCTTCACTATTGTTTTATGTTTTATTACTATGTATATACTGTTCGTGTTTAGGTTAAGTTTGGTTAAGGGTAGTGTATAAGCTGAATATTTTGTTAAGGAATTTATGGTACTTTATTATATACAACAAAAACTCGCATCCTTTGTCTACCCTTTTATGTCCGATTGTCTTTGTTTTTTTTTTTGTTGTTACCTGTTGGGATCTGGGTAGACGTATAACTATATTCTAAATCCCCAACTCGTAACAAATGGCGACCGTGACAGGACACGACCTTAAGTACCATATTCCTTCCTCCCTTGTTACTCAGTGTTAATTACCCCTCCCAGTCACTTCTGTTTACAATTGCTTTACGGTGGTTTAAAGTTTCCTTCATATGTGTGTGCATATATTGGTATTATCGTACAGTAAGAGTGACAGACGTAGGATATTAGGTTCCAAGTGTCATAAGGCTTACCTGTTATTACACGTGGCAGTCGTGTGGTAAGTCTTATCGAGTGTAGGGAAGAATCCGGATCTGTTTAATGCCGTACCCTCACTCCAGAGTAGGCTGTTCCATAGTTACTAGTTTAGAGTGAAGTGATATCTTGGGACGCCCTGCTCTACCAGGACCCCATAATTATAAAGCCTCAATTATTGTTCTTCTCATTATCTCATTCAGGGCTGTTAATCCGGATCTTTATATAAATGCCGTAATACGCCCTACCTCTTTCAAGTATATCAGGGTTGTTAATCCGGATCTTTATATTAATGCCGTAATACGCCCTACCTCTTTCAAGTCTCTTGTCCTTATCTAAGGATCTTCTCAGAAGAACAATAATCATAAGTGTAATTTCCCTAGGTATAACTTGGTTAGTTTCCGGGACTTTCTGGTTATCCACTGCCGTGATATTTTCTAGGGTTATCCACTTATCTTATCTTTTGACCATTAGTTAATTTATCCTATTTTTCTTAACAATGGCCACCTCAGGTTTTGATCTTCAGGATTTTATTGAAAATCCTTCCGTAGCTAAATTACGTGTTAATATCCTGAAGAAAGAATGGAAAGAAATAGCCAACTATTACAATATCCCATTTTCACAGCAACTGACTAAGGAAATGTTAAAAAATCATGTGATTGAAGTGTTGGTTCAACAAGAAGTTTTAAAAGAATCCGCTGTTGACAGATTAACGCCCATGTCCAAGAAACTTCAACCACTATCCACCACCCCTCCTCACTCAGAAGTTGCCTCAGGTCTGGCTAGCCCTCAAGAAGAAACACAACGAATAGACCCCTTAGAACTAGAACGAGCTAGGTTCGAGTTCCAAATCAAAATGAAAGAACTCGAGTTGGAACAGGCCAAGTTGGACCCTGAAGAAAGGATGGAACAGGCCAAGTTGGACCATGAAGAAAGGATGGAACAGGCCAAGTTGGAACAGGCCAAGTTGGAGTACAAGTTGGACCATGAAGAAAGGATGGAACAGGCCAAGTTGGTGCAGGCGGTTAAACTGAAAGAACTACAGGTGAGAGAGACAGAAGTCACCTTAACATCGGAGTTTAAATCAAAAGAAGTGGCATTAAAAGAGAAACTCGCTGCTTTTAACCCTGCTACTGCTTCTTCCCTTGTTCCCGGGTTTGATGAATCCGATATGGACGGGTCATTTAGGACTTTTGAGAAAATAGCCGCGAAGAATGAGTGGCCAAAGGACCAGTGGGTGTCAGTGTTAGTTCCTAAATTATATGGTAAGGCTCGTAGAGTTTATAACTGTTTAGACCAGACTGATGACTATGATAACGTAAAAAAGAATATCCTCACCTCTTATGCTATCACGCCAGATGGATACCGGCAGAAGTTTCGTAAACTAACCAAACCATTTTCACACACATTTGTTGAGTTTGCTCAAGAAAAGCTTAGGTTTTTTAAGAAGTGGTTAGAGGCTACAGAGACCTCCACATTTCAGGATTTGTTAAATTTGGTAGTCCTGGAGGAGTGGAAAAGCAAGATACCATTTCACATCTTGAAGCATGTGGAGGAGCGTGGAGAGGTTAATTTAGGGCGTGCTGCTGAGCTGGCTGATGCGTATGCTTTGTTGGTGGAGTCACTGGGCAGTAGAGAACGTGGTACTTCCCGACATGTTAGGTCTTCCTCTGATGATAACCTTGGGGGCGTGAGTGGTAGGTCGAAAGGTCCCACACCTACTCCCCCCGATGCAACCAAGCTTACTTGTTCTTACTGTAAAAACCCAGGCCATACGATCCAGAATTGTAAACACCCAAAGTGTCGAATTGCTAAAAGTAGTTCCCTGGATCCCAAATCCAAACCAATAGCAAATGCCAATGTGGAAAGGCCCCATCAGGATGTCTTCTCTTCATTCACCTATGAGGGAAAAATTTCAATCATAGAGGGGTCTCGTTCTTTCCCTATTCGTATACTACGTGATACGGGCGCAGCACAATCTATCCTCCTGTTTAACGTCATTCCTGATATATCTACCGCATTTACAAATGAGTGTTCTAATTTCAGATCTCTCATCCCATTCTTCCTATCCTTTAGCTAAAGTGCACCTCCAATGTCCCTTGATTACTGGGGAAGTGCAAATAGCCATTAGGAAAGACCCAATGCCTGTGTGCGGCATTCATTTATTATTGGGTAATGACTTGGTAGGAGATCTAGTGGTTCCTAACATAAAGACAGTCGACTCTCCCTTACCTGTCAACTCCACCACTGACCTTGAAGAAACTATTCCTCATCTTTTCCCATCTTGTGCTGTCACCCGGTCGCAGAGTGTGCGAAATGGGCCCTCTTCATCTAAAACCACCTCCAATATCTTCCTACCCACAGAAGATCTGTACAATAAGACGATAAGTAAGGATGAGCTCATTAAAGCCCAACAATCTGATCCATCTTTGAATAAACTTCATCATGCAGCAGTTGAGGGTAAAGATTTTAACACCCTTCCGTGTTTTTATTATCATGAAGGGGTTTTGATGAGGGCCTATAGGCCCCCTGAGCTTGCCCATCTAGACACGTGGTCTGAAATACATCAAGTGGTAATTCCAGCTTCAGTCAGACCAGCATTAATTGCCCTTGCCCATGATGGTATTTCAGGACATTTGGGAATCCTGAAAACATATAAAAAGCTCCTCCAACACTATTACTGGCCTGGACTTAGGAAGGATGTGTCAAAGTACCTAAAATCTTGTCATATTTGTCAAATGGTAGGAAAACCAAATGAAAGTATACCAGCAGCTCCCATTAAGCCCATCCCAGTATTTTCTACACCATTTGAAAAGATTGTTGTGGATTGTGTGGGCCCATTACCAAAGACTAAGAAGGGAAATCAATTCCTGCTCACAGTTATGGATACCAGTACACGTTATCCTGAGGCTTTTCCCCTTAAAAGCATCACTTCAAAAAACGTAATCAAACATCTTTTGCATCTTTTCACTTCAGTGGGCATTCCTAAAGAGATCCAATCCGATCAGGGCACCAATTTTACGAGCAATCTTTTCAAACAGGTGACGAAAGACCTCAGTGTGGACCATTGTACATCTTCGGCTTACCACCCACAATCCCAAGGTTGCTTGGAACGGTTCCATCAAACTTTCAAATCAATGCTAAAAAAATACTGTATAGAACACCAAAAGGAATGGGATGAAAGCATAGACTTATTACTCTTTGCCATCAGGGAATGTCCCCAGGAGTCATTGGGTTTCTCGCCGTTCGAGTTACTATATGGGAGACAAATTAGAGGACCCCTTAAAATAGTAAAGGAGCAGTGGTTTGACACTCCATCTATTAAGCCCGCAACAGTTTCGCAATACATTGACACTTTACGGGACAAATTAACTGAAGTCCGAACCATTGCTCAGTCAAACTTAAAAAAAGTCCAAGAGAAAATGGTGAAGTCCCAACCTAAATTAGTTAAAAGATCATTTTCTCCAGGTGACAAAGTGTTACTCTTTCTACCCATTCCAGGCTCTCCCCTTAAAAGCAAGTTTACTGGTCCCTATATAGTTGCTAATAAACTATCTCCTCTCAACTATATAGTCCATACTCCTGATCGCAGAAAAGATTCACAACTTGTTCACATTAATCTCATGAAACTTTACCATTCCAGGCAGTCAGAGGAAGACATCCCAGAGGCTGTAAGCCTACCTGTATTGCATACGGTTTTGTCAGGGCCGGAGCCGGAGACAGATGACATGGACCTATTGGAGAATTTAGACTTCCCTCTACCTAAAGAGAACCCTGCTAACAGTCACATACTCAACAACTTGGATGAGTATTTTTCTGTTCTGAATCCATCTCAAGCAAAAGATCTCACTAAGTTATTATCAACATTTCCTAAAGTCACGTCAGACCTCCCAGGGTTTTGCAATATACTTAAACATGATATTAAACTAATCTCAGATGATGTACAACCCATTAGGCAATCAGCATATCGTCTAAGTCCACAAAAAAAATCGATTATGAAAAAGGAGGTAGATTTTTTGTTAAAACATAACTTAGCTGAGCCTAGTACCTCCCCCTGGGCTTCACCTTGCCTTCTCATTCCAAAACCCGATGGCACCTTTCGTTTCTGTACAGATTATCGTAAAGTGAACCAGGTCACTGTCTCTGACTCCTACCCTTTACCTTTGATTGAAGATATAATAGACAGCATAGGCTGTGCCCAATTTATCAGTACCATAGACCTGTTGAAAGGATATTATCAAGTAGGACTCACGGATAGGGCAAAAATAATCTCGGCATTTATAACTCCATTTGGTCTTTTTCAATATTTAGTTATGGCGTTTGGCTTTTCTAATGCTCCGGCCACATTCCAGAGGGCCATAAACTACCTTATTCAAGACCTAGGTGGGACGTTCGCCTACCTGGATGACCTGGTGGTGGTGTCGGACAGCTGGGACGAACATCTGGTGCGTTTGGAGATACTGTTTGCACGACTGCAAGAGACTGGATTCACCATAAACCTGGCTAAATCTGCTTTTGGCCGGGCCTCGGTGACTTACCTGGGACATATCGTTGGGCATGGTATGGTGAGACCCAAGGACGCAAACGTTGAAGCCATCTTGTCCTTCCCCACTCCAAGGACGAGGAAGGAACTCATGCGCTTCCTGGGGATGTGCGGCTACTACCGTCGGTTCTGCAGTAACTTCTCCAGCGTGGCCGGACCCCTCACAGACCTTACCAGTTCTGCGGTCCCTTACATCTGGAACCAGAAGTGCGACCAGTCTTTCCACCGCCTCAAAGCCTTCCTTGCCTCTAAGCCTGTAGTCCACCCCCCTGACTACACCTTGCCCTTCCATCTGCAAATCGACGCTAGTGGTGTCGGAGTGGGGGCTGTGCTCCTACAACCCGACCCAACCACTGATGTCCTTCACCCTGTGGCATATTACTCCGCCAAGTTGAAAAAACATCAGACCAACTACTCGACCATAGAGAAGGAGGCCCTGGCTCTGGTGTTGGCAATAAAGAAGTTTGAATGTTACCTCCAGTCTTGCCCACAAACAACCCTGGTCTTCACCGACCATAACCCACTCACGTTCATCCAAACCAACAAGACCTCCAACCAGCGAATCCTCCGCTGGGCTCTCCTCACCCAGCCGTATAATCTACAAGTCCGGCACATAAAGGGGGTGGAAAACCTGATTGCAGACTCCTTATCCCGAGCTCCAGTGGAAATGTAGCAGCTACTCTCCAGACGCACCAGGTGATCACCTCCTTCGCGCCCGCGCTACGAAGGTCTTTGGAGGGGGGGTGTGTTACGAACCCCTCCACCGATTGTCTTCATCTACCTACCCAGCACCACGAGCAACGCCATCTAGGGACGAAACACGAGTATGGCTCGTCTTAGTTACCACTCCCGGGTTTCCCTTCTCCATATCCTGGTTGTTGCGTCACTTCCGCCTCAGTCTACTTTGTCAGCTCCAATTCGAGGAGAGGACACACTTCACTCTGGGAAGCGACCACAGGATCACCTATCCTGGAAACCTACGGCACAGTGACTATTTACCGTCTTCTACCATACTCAGCCTTGCTCGTCAGCCATCTCAGCTCCTCACTTAAGTATTTGTAATCTTGTATTGCCTCTTCCCCCTCCACATTGCTTCACTATTGTTTTATGTTTTATTACTATGTATATACTGTTCGTGTTTAGGTTAAGTTTGGTTAAGGGTAGTGTATAAGCTGAATATTTTGTTAAGGAATTTATGGTACTTTATTATATACAACAAAAACTCGCATCCTTTGTCTACCCTTTTATGTCCGATTGTCTTTGTTTTTTTTTTGTTGTTACCTGTTGGGATCTGGGTAGACGTATAACTATATTCTAAATCCCCAACTCGTAACAGTAGTAACTCCCTCCCAGATGGTGTAGTAGTTCCCTCACAGATGGTGTTATAAAGGACCTGACGTGGTGTAGTAATTCCCTCACAGATGGTGTTATGAGGGACCTGACGTGGTGTAGTAATTCCCTCACAGATGGTGTTATGAGGGGCATCACGTGGTGTAGTAATTCCCTCACAGATGGTGTTATGAGGGGCCTCACGTGGTGTAGTAATTCCCTCACAGATGGTGTTATGAGGGGCCTCACGTGGTGTAGTAATTCCCTCACAGATGGTGTTATGAGGGGCCTCACGTGGTGTAGTAATTCCCTCACAGATGGTGTTATGAGGGGCCTCACGTGGTGTAGTAACTCCCTCACAGATGGTGTTATGAGGGACCTGACGTGGTGTAGTAATTCCCTCACAGATGGTGTTATGAGGGGCCTCACGTGGTGTAGTAATTCCCTCACAGATGGTGTTATGAGGGGCACCACGTGGTGTAGTAATTCCCTCACAGATGGTGTTATGAGGGGCATCACGTGGTGTAGTAACTCCCTCACAGATGGTGTTATGAGGGACCTCACGTGGTTTAGTAATTCCCTCACAGATGGTGTTATATGAGTGAGGTGTGGTCCCAGTCCTTCCTATCGTAGACGGACTAACACATCTCTGGTTGTTGTTGGGTCTCACGGGCCGTTATCACTGGGTACCTGGGACCTCACTGTGTGAAGGTTAACTTGGGTACGACTGTTACTGTTGAGTTGTTCTCACTGACTTAAGCACTGTTCACCACTGTTCACCTCTGTTTAACACTGGTTCCGTTCCTTTGCTAAATGAAATTGTAACTTCTGGCGAGAACTTGTTGATATTCCGGTGGGGAGGAGGGTTCAGGGGAGGGAGTTGGTATGGGCCAACTTAACAGTTGACCTGGCTGCTCCAAGAGGAGCGCCAGGTACGTCTTGACCCTTCGGTGGTCAAGGATGTAGTGTGTGTGTCTGTCTGTCTGTCTGTCTGTCTGTCTCAGTGATAAAGGCTTTAGATGGAGGTAATTCAGGTATTTTTTTTTATTTTTTATTATAAATTTTATTTACTATGAACTATTATTATTTATTATTATTTATTATTATTATTTTTACATTTCGCCCCCCAGGCCCCGATGTGGGTCAGTGATCTGTTCCTGGGTGGGCTAAAGCCTGTAAAAAAAATATAATAATTACGAGGAGCAATTACTTGTATTGTCTTATTGATAATAGAGTTGTTGTTGTTATTGTTGTTTCTTCTTAACACACAAACAGACACCCTGACCCTTGTCCAGCTCCCCTCATCTGGTTTCCCCTCACTCTCATCCACTTCAGCCGTTCATCATTACTTCATCCATCTACTTCACCCCATTCACCTGTTTCCCCTCATCTAGCTATTTATCTTCATCCGCCTGTTTTCAATCATCCACTTATATTTCCCTTTATCCACCTGTATCTCCTTTATCCACCTATTTCCATTCTTCATCTTACTTCCCGTCATCCACCTCTTTCCCCTCATCCACCTATCTACCCTTACCTACCCACCTTCCATCTTCCACTAGCCCTCGCCTACCTACACTCACCCGCATTCCCCCTCCCACATCCGTCTACACCCCTCCTACTCAACCATTCTCCCTCAATCCCATTCCCTTCACCCTCCAACACCCACCCTCCAACACCCTTCAACACCCACCTTCCCACCAACACCCACCTACACCCACCCTCCCACACCTACCCACCCACACGCACCCACCCTCCCACACCCACCTACTCCTCCTACACGCACCCTCTCACACCCACCTACCCACACCCTCTCACACCCACCTACCCTCCCACCCTCCACCCACACGCTCACACTTGGCATGTCTCGTGGTCATATATAAACTATTATCTAACACTTATTGCAAAATGCTCTACAATATATAAAAATTCTTGCAGAAATTTGCAATATCGAAAAATTTACACGATTCTGGTAACGATAAACTGATGGTTTGTATTTTTTCTTGTTTTTTATTTATTTTTCTTAATTTTTTTCATATTGTTTATTCGATTTTGTTTATTTTTTTTATTTATCTTTAGTCGATTTTATTAATTTACTTACGTTATTTACTAATTTATTTTGTTATTTATCTATGGTTATTATTCATTCGTTCATTTATTTTATAGTTGTTTTTTCATCCTTGTGTTTTAATTTATATATTTAATCTTTTACTTCATTGTTTATCTCTCTCATAAATCATAATTTTTTTCTTAAATTTTTTCCACTTTTTTCTTTTATCAATATTTCTCTCCTTCCTTACGCTTCTTCCTATTTTTTCTCTCTTCTTTTTTTTTACTTTTCTTTTATTTCTTCTTTTTTTATTCCTCCGCTTCTTCTTCCTTTCTTCCTTTCTTTCTTCTGTCATAATATTCTACTTTTATTCATGTCTTTTCAGCATTCCTCTGAAGGCATTCCCAAAACCTGAGAACCTTACCATAACACTCCGTCACTTCCTACGACACAGTCCTCTCTTTTCGCTATTTTCTCTTCCTTTCGTTATTATCATCTTCTTTCGTTATTACCATTCGCCCAAATCTCCGCCCATAAGTCTTACAACGCCTGGAGTCTCAAAAAAGTCCGGAATGTTTCATTTTTCTCACTTAACTGCGGACTACTGGAGAGCCTATCTGATTGGTTCGTTTGGGTAATGACATCATCTGCCAGCTAAAATTACACTCAAGACTCAACGATAACGCACTTGTCATTGAGCATCAGAAGCCAACGATTCGCTGTTACTTAAAGTTGGCAAGCAAAATGGCGTCAAATTTGCACTTGAGACCACGGTTAACTGTGATACGTTCTTTTATCCCAAGTTAAAGTGGGGAAATAAACTTACGTATCGTTGGGGAGCCACATCGCAGGGTCTAGCAACACAACCCTTGACAAAGACCTCACCTTGGGTTCAGAATCAGTAAGCAGGTTCCTCCACACCGCGATATGCAAAAATTGTGAAATTCAAGAACTGCGACACTGAGGAGGTGCGGAATTCGGGAGAGGAAGGACCGCAAGAATCACGAGGAAAATTCAGGCGATGGGGAAACTCAGGGGTTATAAGATTGTGGGAGGCTGTGGAGTTCAGGGAGTGTGAAAATCAGGAGGTGTAAGATTCGATAAACGCGGACATAAAGAGCCATAAGGTTCAACTGTAGGACCCTGAAGCAGTAAAGTTGAGCACTGATATAAATACGAGTACTAGAGAGTGTTCCGGCCAGCGTTCAATAACTTCAAAAGTCGCGCAGCTCGGAGGCCAGCACCACGTCCACACAGGGCATGCGTGTGCGTGAAGACTGTCGTGTACACTACTTGGTAACGTCGGAAGACCGGGAAGCGATAAATTACTCACGATGACTTCTTGCGATATACAAGTGAAGGGACGGCAGGTGAAGCAGAGGTGTTGTTGTGCTGGTGTGGTCGACCCCCGTCAATTTTTCTTCTCTTCAATCTTGCAGCCTCTGGTTCTTGTAGGACCTGAATTTAACACTTCCGGAAACGTGCTCCATCGAGTATTGCAACAACTGAATCTTGCAGCTCTTGAAGTGCGCAACGTTATGGGTGTCAGACCACACGAGTGTTGAGGGGTCTTAAAGGTTTTGTCACCCGGAAGCTGCGACTCCAGCAATATGGTTACATAACCTTTCCAGAAGTTAAATATTGTAGGAGTAAAGTTGAACCGCGACACCTGAGCTTACGATACCGTACAATACCTGGCCTGAAGGTGAGCTGCAACATTGCCGGTTTTCTGTGTCTAGTGAACGTATTTTGTGAATAATATCTTGCTCATGTCTGCTCGGGTTTGTTAACGTGTGAGGCGCCGCGTGAAATGGATTACGTTGTTTTATACCAACTAAAATTCTGTTTATCATAGCAATTGTTTCATTCACTTTTTCTTTTCTTTAGTAGGCGGGTATATATATATATATATATATATATATATATATATATATATATATATATATATATAAAGGTCAAGCACTCATAATTATGTAGTGTGTGTGGGTGGCGGGTTAAACCTCTCCCTCTACATAATCCTTCACCCAGTGCTCAACACAGTACAACAGATCCGGATATTGCAGCAGCATTCACGTTCTATTTCCAATTAAATATTTTGCCTTTACGTACTGTACACTTTTATAAACTACTTTTTAGAGATAAAATTCTCTCGCGGATATAAAACTTGACCAGCCTGTTCCCCGTCCATTTTTGTGTGTGGAACTTAAACCAAATTTTTAACTCGTGAGATGATTATTTCGCTCGGGTGATACAGTATGCATGGAGGACACTGTTTCATATGGAACAGTCAGAGATTCTGCATCTATTTTGCATGGCTTGTTGCCCGTAGTCCTTAACCTACCACGCTGCTACCCTGCACACTGTACCTTCGTCTGATATAGTTTTTTTTTTTTACGGGGATTAGCCCACCCGGACACAGGTCACTGACCCACATCGGGGCCTGGGGGGCGAAAATGTAATAATAATAATAATAATAATAATAATAATAATAATAATAATGATAATAATAATTAATGATAATAATGATAAATAATAGTCATTATAATTCATAATAAATAAAATTTATGATAAAACAAACAAAATAAAATAATAAAATAATAATGATAATAATACAGTAACTGTAATAATAATGATATTAATAATAAGGAACTATAAATACAAAAATGAAAAAAAAAAGATCAAAAGTGAGAAACGATATATGTATGTTGTGTTGTCAATGGTAAGAGAAACAATTGAGACCCTGCAATTGCGTGTAAATGAAGCAGAAAGTCAGATCAGCAACCTGGGACTTGGTCACAATTTTCGTGATGCCATATGGCAGCAGGGTCTACCATTAGACAACACATTATGCTTCCAATATCTTCCCAGGCAGTAGTACCGCCCTGTTTGGTTTGCTGCCTACTACCTACTACCTAGTGGTAGTAGTAGAAGTAGTCGTAGTAGTTGAAGTTGTCGGCCCCAAAGCCGACAACACTTGCAGATATTGACTATGAGGCAACAGTCACTGAATGCCTCATAGATGTGCGGCTCAACTAACTCAACACAGCTAGGATAGCTACTTATGTATTAGGATATTTAATATTAAGGTAATAAAATGGTGGCGAAGGTGTGGCTATTGGGGGAGGCTGGAGGCCACGTTTATTAAAACATAAAAAAAAAATAGTAGTAATAGTAGTTGTAGTAGTATTGCTATTATTCCACGTTTTGTGTTGTTTGATCCGGCTGTATTTTACGGTGTTCACGCATGGTGTAATCCTACCCGAAAAAAAATTGAAGGAATTCGGTTGACAGGAACAGGATCGAAACCTTCCTGCGGGACCTTCACCCACCTCGATTCTGTGACGTTTATTATTTCATCTGGCGTAAAAAAAAAAAAAAAAAAAAAAAAGTCAACTCGATTTTTTTATATAAGCTTCCATTGAAACATTTAATCTTCCAATTAATCGTCAGAGAGAGTTCAGATGAATGGAAATATAGAATTCAAACTAAACTGAACGGAAGAATTCTTTACGAAGCTTTTACTCCAGGCATGGCAAGTTTACGTGCTGCCAGCCCTCCACCTCCACCCATCTGAGAATTCCATTATGCAGTCGCTATCTCTTCCTTGACGCCATTTCTCCAGGTCTAACCCTACGTAAAACCTCTCTCTCTCTCTCTCTCCAATATTCAGTATTTTTTTCTTTTTATATTCCTTTACCTGCCATCCACACTGGCTTGGTCTGGTCGGCCCAAATATGTATGTGTTCATCTCACTCTCTTGTGCTCGTTGTGTATAATTTATCTGAGTAAGGCAAAATGGAGATGCAGATGAGTTGGTGTGTATATATATATGTGTCTCTGCCAAAGCTACGTGTATACATTTAGTTACTTCCATATCAAACATAGAAATACACAGTCAGAAACTTTTCGAAATTGTAGTTTTCTAAAACTCAGATATACTTCTTTTTGTCAGGACTTACAAATTCATAAGTACAAAAGTTACGTGAACTGGAACATATTTTTCCTTAACGCTCACGTTAGTTCAGCATCGAAAACTCGCCATGTTTCCCCCAAATTCCAGCAAATATTTCTATTTTTGGTGTTGTCTCGGGATACTGTTGTGCTGACGACATAATACCTTTATTTGCTTTGACATTTTGTCCAGTGCCGTTTTGGTATTTTGGTGGAATATATAAATATGTCTCTCTCTCTCTCTCTCTCTCTCTCTCTCTCTGCTACATACTAGGGTCGCGTCCTTCACCTGAGGAGCTCTAGGAAATCATCGAATTGTAAATAAGAATAAGTAAAAACTGTGTAAAATAATACTAAATAAAGTGGGGGGGGGGGGGGATAGGAGAAGACATCTACCCAGAGCTCAAGGAAAAATAATCCCAATTTTCTGTGAACGACCCTAATTCCTTTCTCTGAGGCAAAGGGTCTCCTAAACCTGTGGTGGCGTCCCTGTGTGTGTAAATTATTATTTTAAGGTGATATTTTCCCGTCCTTTAGCATATGAAGGTTTACTTCAGCGTAATTTTGGCATAATGAGAGGAATCACTACCTAGCACTTACCTCACTACATCTCATTCTTACCACCATACCTTTTACCCTACCATTACTCTGACTTACTTAGCCCCTGTTTAGTCATTACTCTCTATCCACTACAATCATCACATTCTTCCCCCCTCTACTCCTGTGCTATTTCACTGCCCCGCAAAGGTTTCTCCGCCACCTTGGTAACACCTGAGCAGTTGTGTTGTTTGTTCAGTTCTTTGGCTTCAAGGTGTTACGCTTGTAAGTTTGCACTGAGGATGACAGTGTGTGTGTGTGTGTGTGAGAGAGAGAGGGTACACACGTAACACTCTTATGTCAGCAGATCTTGATAAGACTTGACCTATTCTTTAAGTCGACTCTTCTTTGTGTGTTCAGTTGAGCTAACCCCGCTGGCTCCACCACACAGACGCCGCCACCACACACTGCCCCCACCACACAGCCGCCGCCACCACCACACACTGCCCCCACCACCACCACCACCACACACTGCCCCCACCACCACCACACACTACCCCCACCACACAGCCGCCGCCACCACACACTGCCCCCACCACACAGCCGCCGCCACCACACACTACCCCCACCACACAGCCGCCGTCACCACACACTGCCCCCACCACACAGCCGCCGCCACCACGCACTGCCCCCACCACACAGCCGCCGCCACCACACACTGCCCCCACCACACAGCCGCCGCCACCACACACTGCCCCCGCCACCACACACTGCCCCCACCACACAGCCGCCGTCACCACACACTGCCCCCACCACACAGCCGCCGTCACCACACACTGCCCCTACCACACAGCCGCCGTCACCACACACTGCCCCCACCACACAGCCGCCGCCACCACACACAACCGCCGCCACCACACACAGCCGTCACCACCACACAGCCGCCGTCACCACACACTGCCCCCACCACACAGCCGTCGCCACCACACAGACGCCGCCACCACATAGCCGTCGCCACCACACACTGCCGCCACCACACAGCCGCCGCCACCACACAGACGCCGCCACCACAAAGCCGCCGTCACCACACGCTGCCCCCTCCACACAGCCAACGCCACCACACAGACGCCGCCACCACATAGCCGTCGCCACCACACACTGCCCCCACCACACAGCCGCCGCCACCACACACAGCCGTCGCCACCACACAGACGCCGCCACCACAAAGCCGCCGTCACCACACACTGCCCCCTCCACACAGCCAACGCCACCACACACCACACAGTCGCCACCACACAGCCGCCGTCACCACACACTGCTCCTACCACACAGCCGCCGTCACCACACACTGCCCCCACCACACAGCCGCCGCCACCACACACAACCGCCGCCACCACACACAGCCGTCACCACCACACAGCCGCCGTCACCACACGCTGCCCCCTCCACACAGCCAACGCCACCACACAGACGCCGCCACCACATAGCCGTCGCCACCACACACTGCCCCCACCACACAGCCGCCGCCACCACACAGCCGCCGCCACCACACACAGCCGTCGCCACCACACAGACGCCGCCACCACAAAGCCGCCGTCACCACACACTGCCCCCTCCACACAGCCAACGCCACCACACACCACACAGTCACCACCACACAGTCGCCGCCACCACACACTGTCGCCACCACACGGCCGCCGCCACTACACACTGCCGCCACCACCACACACTGTCGCCATCACACAGCCGCCACCCACAGCCGCCACCACACAGCCGCCGCCACCACACAGCCGTCGCCACCACACAGACGCCGCCACCACAAAGCCGCCGTCACCACACACTGCCCCCTCCACACAGCCAACGCCACCACACACCACACAGTCACCACCACACAGCCGCCGCCACCACACACTGTCGCCACCACACAGCCGCCGCCACCACACACCGCCGCCGCCAAACACCACAGCCACAGCCTCACGCCACCACCACCGCACAGCCGCCACAGCCACCCCCCCCCCCCGCTGCTGTCTCCGCCTGTGGAATGTCTTGTCCACTGTCGTCTTGCTTATAAATATTCTTGCTGGGAAAGAATGAGGCCAGAGACAGACAAATCTAAAGATGAGTAAACTTTTCTTCACTACTGATAAAAACTCTCTCTCTCTATCTCTCTCTCTCTCTCTCTCTCTCTCTCTCTCTCTCTCTCTCAAGTGGGTCTATACTACAAAATCTTTCAGTTGCTAGACTCCCTCAGTATCTACTCAGGACTGTGTGTGAAGCTACTTCCTTCCAAGCGGCTGCCTTCTAGAGCTCTTCATCCGAGTCATTTTTTCCCAGGGTTGTTTCTTCAAGTATCAGACATTTTTCACGTTACTTCCTTTCGATGACACTTTCTGCCCGGGCATTTCCATCTCAATCACTTTCTTGTCACGACACTAGTACACTTTCAAAGACACATTGTTTCAAGTACGTAATTTCGAGGTGTATTTTTCTATAGCTAGTTTCTCTTCATGTGGGTCATATTAGGTCAGGTCAAACCACAAGAGCCGAACAGTATGATACGCTTTTGATACACGTTCAGGTAAATCTATTCACCTATCAATCAATCAATGACTCGTTGTCTAGTTGCTTGTGTATTTGTTTATCATCCCGAGAAAAAATCCCGGAAAATATAAAAGAAAAGTCGAAATCCCGAGCACAACTACAATTACAGTGGAAACTTTTTCTAACTTTGCCCTCTCGAATTCGAGGCTTGAAACCTAACTTGGAAAAAACATTTCACCCAAACTTTACGTTTTTCCTTTTTTTTTGTCTCGTTAGATTCGTCAACATCACCTTTATATATATATCTATTATATTCTCTTTTACTTCTACACACTCCTCTGGTTTTACAAAGATGTATTGCCACAGTTTACGTTTGTGTGCTATGGCTAAGGGTGTCAACACGGTGAGACTCAGGACTCCTACACCTCCGTTACGTCGAGTTTCAGCGTATATCCTTCGCCATAAAGGACACCGTCGTTGTGTCTCTAAGTTAAACAGTTAAATTCCTTCCCTGGTAACGAGGGTGTAACATTGCGTCAGAATCTATGAGAATACAGACTCAAGTTCTCGTATGTTGAACAAAAATCAAGTATATTGTCCAGGGGTGATACTAACGTGGAGTTGGTCATCCACGTCATCTTTCCGCGCCCCTTCTCGCCCGAAGTGTCGGGTTGAAATTTCCATACAAAAAATGTTGAGTTGTCCCGCCAAAAATATTGCATTTTATTTTCCACCAAAAATATTGAAGCGATATTTCCCGCCAGAAATATTGTAGTGTTTATTCTTCACCAAAAGTATTGTAGTTTTCTTCCCGCCAATATTGTCGAGCTGCTCTTTCCCGCTAACACTATTGGAATGTTATATTTCGATATATGCACAATGCTGTGTTCTTTTCCCGCAAAAAGTACCGCTGTGTTTTTGAGCCAACTGTATCACAGTGTATTTTCCCCGCCCAAAATATTAGTGATATTTCCCGCCTTGGCATTAAAATGTTAATATTTCCCAACAAAAGTATTTGTGTTGCTTCACGCCAGAAGCGTTACTGTTCTTCCCGCCAGAAGCGTTACTGTTCTTCCCGCCAGAAGCGTTACTGTTCTTCACGCCAGAAGCGTTACTGTTCTTCCCGCCAGAAGTATCACAGCGTTATATTCCACCAAAATTGTCGAGCCGTCATATCCCGCATTACTGTATTATTTCCCGCTAAAAGCGCCAGGCGCCATTTCCTGAGGGAAAACATGTCAAGTGTAGCAACAGCTGTACATGTTCACAAGGGAGCCACGTCTTTATTTAACAAATTAGTGAGAGAATCATAATAAACGTCGCCTCACATGGAAATTATTAAACGGCTAAACTACGTAACATAACTGACAGGAAACTATTTACAGCAAGATATGACATAACAATGGACGTTAATCCTCAACTAAGTTTGTTTGATTTTATATTTATGAAATATATTACTGTACTGCACGTGTTATCTGTCCTTGTGGCATTCGTCTGCTGTATTCATTATGATGACTGTAACTGTACGTGTTACCTGTAAATGTTACATGTACAGTTGCATCATGTGACCAACTGAATACACACTGGCCCCGAGAAGTGTGTACAGTACGTATCGTCGTCACCTTAAGTGCTCCCTCCGCTACACCTGTACACACCTTGTTGTCTCTAAACACATAACACAAATCACATTGACTTATTACTATACATCTCTCGTCCTTCATACTCATAATTGAGAACATTTACAACTCGTAAGTCACTGACTGAAATCCCAGGAGTTGACAACCATGTAAATTTCACCTTGGGATTAAATACCCTAGTGCTAGCCTAACCTAACCTAACCCAACCCCACCAGATGTTAGGATGCTTAATCGTCAGGTGAAATAAGCTCAAGTGCGTCTAATCTTCATGTGATCCCTCCAGAGAACATCGAACCGTGACAAACTTTCTCTCGGTCACGCCTCAGAGCCTCCCAGAAGCTATGTATATTTATCGTAAAAAGCGCCATACTGGGGGACAGCTACTCTGGTATTGATGGAGGGAGAGTCGCCCACCTGTCAGCACCACCGCAGCTCCTCCTTGTTCCCTTGAAATATTTACAGCGACTGGGGGCTTCCGGTGGACGGTGGTGCGGCTGTTGCTGTGTGTGTGTGTGTGTGTGTGTACCTTTATTCTTAAATATATAAACATACGAATTGTATTAGATATCTTGCCTTGGTTGTTTAAAAAAAAAAATCATATGTACAATTTCGCCAGATTTGTGACGAGAGCCCATCTGCCTGTCTCTCTCGGTCCAGACACTAAGTTGGTGAGAAGTTACACAGAGAGACGGTCAGAGAGAGACGAGTTCTCTTGTTCGGAATATAAGGGATTTTTTTTTTTTTTTGATAACCTGGAGAATTTAAGTCTATTATTTGCCGTTTTTTTCTACAGATGTTATTGAGGAAATGTTATGTTATTTGTGTTCCTTGATATAACTGTTTTAAAATTTACTTAATTACCTTTCTAACCTAACCTAACCTGACCTAGCCTGACCTAACCTGACCTAGCCTGACCTAACCTGACCTAGCCTAACCTGACCTAACCTGACCTAACCTAACCTGACCTGACCTAACCTATGCTAACCTAATTTAACCTATCCTAAACTAAACTAACTTAACCTAACTAAACTAAACTAACTTAAACTAACCTAACCTAACCTAACCTATCAAAAAAGAATTAGTTGCCATAATACCCCGAAAAAATATCGTAAACAGAAATAAACTTTTAATACCTGTTTTAAAACTTTGTTAAGGAGCCAAAGTTTTCCTCTACCAAACTTTCCCTTGTCACTTCTTTTTTTATTACGAGGTCCACTACCCCCGTTATACAGGAGGTCCACTACCCCCGTTATACAGGAGGTCCACTACCCCCGTTATACAGGAGGTCCACTACCCCCGTTATACAGGAGGTCCACTACCCCCGTTATACAGGAGGTCCACTACCCCCGTTATACAGGAGGTCCACTACCCCCGTTATACAGGAGGTCCACTACCCCCGTTATACAGGAGGTCCACTACCCCCGTTATACAGGAGGTCCACTACCCCCGTTATACAGGAGGTCCACTACCCCCGTTATACAGGAGGTCCACTACCCCCGTTATACAGGAGGTCCACTACCCCCGTTATACAGGAGGTCCACTACCCCCGTTATACAGGAGGTCCACTACCCCCGTTATACAGGAGGTCCACTACCCCCGTTATACAGGAGGTCCACTACCCCCGTTATACAGGAGGTCCACTACCCCCGTTATACAGGAGGTCCACTACCCCCGTTATACAGGAGGTCCACTACCCCCGTTATACAGGAGGTCCACTACCCCCGTTATACAGGAGGTCCACTACCCCCGTTATACAGGAGGTCCACTACCCCCGTTATACAGGAGGTCCACTACCCCCTTTATACAGGAGGTCCACTACCCCCGTTATACAGGAGGTCCACTACCCCCGTTATACAGGAGGTCCACCACCCCCGATATACAGGAGGGGGGAGGTTGTTCATTCTGTTTTCTTTTATGCCGTTGTTCTTCTGTTAATTCTTTTATTTTAGTTGTTTTGTGGTGTTCCTTTGTTGTGTTATTCTCGTTATTGTTGTTCGTCTGTTTTCTTTTGGTCTTTTTTCTGTAATTATTTTGTTTATTTCTATATTGTTGTTTTGTGTTTATCCTGTTTGTTGTTGTTGTTTAATTTGTATTTATTGTTTTCTGTTTTTTAATTTATATTATTATTTTGAGTTCGTTGGTCTGTTGTTATTTATTTTCTATAGTTTTCTTTGTTTTTGTTTGTCATTAATGTTTAGTGCGTTTGTTTTATCTTCTCTTATTTTTTTACTTATTCATTCAGTCTCTCGTGTCTCTGAATGCTGTTTGTCTGAATTTTTGAATTTGAAAATTGTTCCCTGAACGTCGTAGTGTATATATATATATATATATATATATATATATATATATATATATATATATATATATATATATATATATATGCAAAGTTGTTTCATGTACACAGCAACTTTCACAGATTTTTATACAAAAATGTCATTTCATGGGGGAGAAAATTACAAACTCTTTTAAAACTTTTATTTGCAGGTACTGTGTCGAGAATCAAATTAAAACTTTGGATATGAGCAGAAGTAGAGTAAAAGTCCTCGTTACGGCAGCCTGTTATCCACACAACTCGATTATCGCAACAATTTGGGCCAGGGACGATAGTTACTGAATAACATGGAAAATCTGAAGTGTGTGTTGTGACCGTGTGCCAGTAACTGCGTGGTGACTGTTTTAATGACTGTGTGACTGTTTGACTGTGACTGTGTGTCATGGGTTGCGCTGGGCCTCCCGCACAACCCATCCCAAATGTTTGTTTATGTAGAGATAAGGTACCTGGCCAGCCGATAGGGGTCATCTCACACCTCAATACCACATCTTAGCCAGAAAATCAGTGTCCACGACTGGGCCTCCTCCACTGACACTGAAAGCATAGCCATCCTCGCGGGCATTCAGAGGGGGCGACCTATGCTCGCACTGAACGCCGGAACCTCCTGATATAATCAGTGACAGCACTTCTGCGCTAGCGAGGCTCAAATTACCCTCCCCCCTCCTCCCCTGCCGCCCAACACACCCTAGCCGCCGTCGCCAGGCTAGAACAAACTGATGACATCCGTGTCAAGTTTATTTGGTTCCCGTCACATATAGGAATAACTGCCTGTGACACTGTTGATCGACTTGCCAAAGAAGCGACACAAAAAGAAGGTATTGAAGCCACCCTCGCCCTCTCCCTGAATCATCTCAAATCTCGCATACACGCCACACAACGAGAAGCATGCGACGTAAAATGGACACACCTGAAACAACTATGCCACTATGCCACTATGACGCTGTAACCGGTGACTCCAACCGCCACTACAAAGAGTATCAATCTCTGACTCGATCTCAACAGATTATATACATGAGACTGCGCCTAGGGTACAGGTACCTATGGGAGTACATTGGCAACCCTGAGCCTGGCCGCACTGTTTGTAAACTTGTGGCCAATCCGACTCTCACACCCTCCGTCACTACATCCTCACTTGCCCCATGACCTCCTCCTACAGGTCCCCAGCCGTTACCAACACTTCTTCCCTCCCTGACCAGATATCCCTCCTCCTAGTCACTGGCCTGGCACTTGACATTACTAGGGACCTGCCACACTTTGCTATAAACAGATGAAATGTACCGGGAATTCCCCCCCCCCCCCACACACTCATCATTCTGTCACTTTATGTAACTTGCTGACAAAACCCATGACCCTTCAGGCTTCCACGCCCTTAATGCATGAGTCATAAAGGCAAGCATGAACTCCGCATGCTTCCCAGTTGGGCACTGTAAACGCTTCTGCGCTTCACCTTGCATAGGATGTAAGGGGGTGCCCAATAAACTAGCCCCTTCCAGGGCAATCTGTAATCTTAGCCAGTAGGCTTTAGACCTTGGGTTATAGAAGACCGCGGATTTAGAAAAGGGGCCATACAGTCCTACCAGTGCTACGAGTCTGTGTGTGCAAATCCCCGAGATTGTTAAGTCCAGCGGCAAGTTAACACATCCTGTAAAGGAAGTGATCAATGGTGAGGGCCTGTTGCTACAAGAGCACTCCAGGCCGGCCTAATAGATCTAAACGATTAATTCTCCAGGTTGACAAACTCTCCCTTATAACTTACGGTACTGTGGCGTGAATGTGAGTGACTGACCTATCCATGCAAATTATAAGTCCAGTGTATGGAATGTGGCAAATAAACGTAAGTGCAATTATCTGCCCGTATCTGTGACCCCTCTATTATTATTATTCTCAAAGGTAATGACTGATTGGTTATGACAAGTATAACCAATAACTTAGATGGATGTTGGAAGTTAATGGAATTCATTAAATCATCATTTATCAAGTACACAACTCATTGAATGCCGGAAGTAGAGTGAAATTCTACGTAGTGATACACCATAATCTCCTGGGTGAGTAACCAGTGTGAAGGTATCTGAGTTCTACGGTAAGAAAAACACTTTCTTGCATTTAAAACTTAACACTGAGTGACTGTGTCAGTGACTCTGCCTGTGACTGTGTCAATGGCTCTGCCTGTGACTGTCAGTGACTGCCAGTGACTGTATGATTCTACTCGTATGCCAGTGTCCATGTCACTCTGTGTCAATGACCATGTAATATGTCAGTTATTGTGTGTTTGTGTCAACAATGTGACGGTGTGCCAGTGATCAGGTGCAGAGATGCCACACGGGTCAATGTCTGTTTTACTATGAATTTTGTTTTAACATGGCAGGTGACCAGAGCAACATTACCCCACAGAGAGACTTTGTACACCGCTACGTTATAAGCTGCTGACTGTATGACTAATGCAAATAGCTGTAGGATGTATGTAGCGTAGAGAGAAAGACGCGAGAGTGAAAGTAAAGAAAAAAGTATAAGAAAAGAATTAGGTAAATGATGACGAAGTTGGACTGAAGAGAACCATAATGACTAGCGAGTGTTATGGTGGAGGGAGGAGGACAAGATATTGGTTTATACTGACACACTGTTCATAACACTAGACAAAAGACGAAGTGCAGGGTAAGGGAGCTAATGAGGGACTGCTTGTTGAGGAGGCCAATACCTTTACACTGTAGGGGAAAAAGTCTTATTGTTTGTGATTTGTATATAATTTGGGAATTCTCCCCTCCTCTCTCTCTCTCTCTCTCTCTCTCTCTCTCTCTCTCTCTCTCTCTCTCTCTCTCTACATGATTCATTATCTCTCCCCTCATTATTTACCAAACTTAATCACTTACTATCATCATCATTTACTATCCTATAATGTATCTAACCATTATCTTATCTCTCTCTCTCTCTCTCTCTCTCTCTCTCTCTCTCTCTCTCTCTCTCTCTCTCTCTCTCTCTCTCTCTCTCTCTCTCTCTCTCTCCCACCTTTTAACCAGCCTATCAATCTTACCTCACATCCTACCTGGCCCCTAAATTCTACCTCTCCCTGCCACTATTCATCACCGTGTCCTTCTTCCCTCTTTTAATAACGTTTCCTCCCCTTCCTCCTCTTCCTCCTCCCTATTGTTTGGTGACGTCATTGGTCTCTGATAACACCCTAGCCCCTTAAAGGTTCTTATTTTCTCCTCGAATGACTCAATTTCACGGCAAAACCTCCAACCACAGTTTTATCTAAATTATTATTATTTTTTTTTTTTTGGCGTTATATCACAATTTCCTTCATTTATCTGTTTAATTTATTTTTTTTTGTTTTCATTATGTGTGTGTGTGTGTGTCTGTGTGTCTGTTTGTTGTAATTATTACCATGATTTATACTCTCTCTCTCTCTCTCTCTCTCTCTCTCTCTCTCTCTCTCTCTCTCTCTCTCTCTCTCTCTCTCTCTCTCTGTCTCTCTTTCCTTTCCTCCATTGTAAGAGTTCCTTCTCCAGTCACTCCTTCACGCAGGCCCTCATATACCAGTGTTGGCTTCACTTCCCTTCTATGAGTCATTCAACTTTGTTCGTGTTACTTTTTTCTTCTTTTCTTGTTTATTGCTTTTATTGTCTCACTTGTTGATTGCGTCGCGTCTTGTATATAAAACAGTCTTCCCTTGCGTCATGCTTCTTGTATATAAAATAATCTTCCCTTGCGTCATGCTTCTTGTATAGTATAAAATAGTCTTCCCTTGCTTCTTGTATATAAAACATTCCTTTCCTTCAATATAAACTAAACTTTCCTTTACCTGTGGATCTCGTAAGCATCACATGTGTCGTCCATTACACTGCCTCATAATACTCCAACACACATACAGTATTCTAGTCTGCTGTAATATAATGTAGCGTTAAGAGCTTCATTGTACGAGCCTCAGTCACTCTACTATATAAACAGAGTAAAATTGACGCACACACACACACACTACAAAATTAATTATTACACATACTCATACGAATTAACTTGCATTTAACCCCAAAAAATATATTAACCAACTAACTTTTTTTCAATAAAAGTAACATTAACTAAAAATTTTCCTCATTGTCTACAAACAAAAGTATTAACCTAAAGCAACAGAAAAAATGCTAATAATGTTAAAATATCTCCACAACTCATCATAAACTTCTTTACTTCACAAAGTATGAAAATAAACTTAACAAATTTAAGAAAAACAAATTATGTCTTAAAGTATCACCTGTACTCATTAACGTTCAGTAATTAACTTAAGAATCAGAAGGTAACTTAATACTCGATAGAAAAGTGAACCACCTCGTAGATGCTCTTCAATAAACTTAACAAAAGTACTTAACAAAAGCACTAAATCACCAAGAAAAGAAACATTAACTTGTGATGAGAGAAATAAAAGGCATTAACTTTGGTCGACTGACGTGTGGGAGGTTCAAGGTGTCTGTAACTTCACTGTAATTACCTGGATGGATTTTTACCTGTGGTCACCTAACTTAATTAACACCTTTCATTTATACCTGTTTTTGATCTTTCCCTGTTCCCTCCTTTCCTCCTTTTGTTTCCTTCTCTCTCCTTTAATCATCTGTGGTAATGTCTTATTCCTTATCAGTTTTGTTTATTCTTCTTTTGTTATTGTAATTTTTCTCTTTGTGTCTCAGTTATCATTTGTTTCTTCGTATTATTATTTGTTTTCTGTCATTATCAATATTGTCATTATCATCATCATCATTATTTCCTTCTTTCATCATTTTATTGGTATATTTTTCCTCATTATTACTATTATCAAATGATTCCTCGTCCCCATTATCACCCTCTATCTCTCCTCCACCATTATCACCCCTTACCCCTCCTCCACCACCATTATCACACTCTATCTCTCCTCCACCATTATCACCCCTTACCCCTCCCCACCACCATTATCACCCTCTATCTTTCCACCACCACCATTATCACCCTCTATCTCTCCACCACCACCATTATCGCACGCTATCTCTCCCCCACCACCATTATCACACTCTATCTCTCCTCCACTATTATCACCCTCTATCTTTTCACCACAGCAATCATCAATCTTCTTCCCTCCATAGTTATCAGGCCATCTCTCTTCCCTCTACCATCATCATAATTCCCCCCTTTACCACCCATACCTTCATATTTCTCCCTGGCTATAGTCCTCATGGTGAAGCACAGCCAATCATATCCTCGGCTGACTACTAGAGATATTGTTATTGGTTAGGGGAGCTGCACTTGTGTTTTGACGTGAAGTTTTCGTGTGAGGGCACTAGTTGAAGCCTCCCAGCCAATGGGTGTAGTTCTGGTTGCCGTTCGGGGATTTGATTGACTATGTTTGACCCCTTGAGTACGATGCCAAGCTCTCGAGTACAATGACTTAACTTCTTGAGTACATGAATTAATATCTTAAATACGATGAGGAGTTCACGAAGTACACTGGATTAGCCCATTGAGGGAGGTATCTTAACCCCTTGAGTACGGTGGTAACCCCTTAAGTACGATATCAACCTTTTGAGTACCTTTTGATTACAATGACTCATAGGGCTTAAACACGATGATCTATTCCCTTGAGTATGATATTAGGGTATAAGGTCCTCGTACTCAATGGGCTAATTAAGTGTACTCGGGGGGGGGGGGGGGTATGTCATTATCGTCGCCACCACCACCACCATCACCACCACCCTCACCTTCACCACCACCACAACCCTCACCATCACCAGCACCACCACCACCCTCACCATCACCCCCAGCACTACCACCACCACAACCCTCACCATCACCACCACCACCACCACCACCCTCACCTTCACCACCACCACCACAACCCTCACCATCACCACCACCACCCTCACCATCACCCCCACCACCACCACCATAACCACCACTCCCACCACCAACACCACCACCACCCCCACCACCACCACCACCACCATCCTCACCATCACCACCACCACCACCACAACCGTCACCCTCACCTCCACCACCCCCACCACCACCACCCTCACCATCACCACCACCCTCACCCCCACCACCACCCTCACCATCACCCCCACCACCACCACCATAACCACCACCCCCACCACCAACACCACCACCACCCCCACCACCACCATCCTCACCATCACCATCACCACCACCACAACCGTCACCCTCACCCCCACCACCCCCACCACCACCACCACCATCCTCACCATCCTCACCACCACCATCCTCACCATCACCACCACCACAACCCTCACCATCACCCCCACCACTCCCACCCCCACCATCCTCACCATCACCACCACCACCACCTCAACCGTCACCCTCACCATCACCCCCACCACCACCACAACCCTCACCCTCACCCCCACCACCACCACCACCACCTCCACCACCCTCACCTCCACCCCCACCACCACCACCATCACCAGCACCATCATCACCATCACTCTCCTTTTCCTCGTAACTCTCACCTCTCCCTCATCAACTCTTCCCTTCCTCCTTCCATCTTCCTCTTTATTCTCCCTCTCCTTTATTGCCCAGCTTCCCTACCCACTCCCTCTACTTCTTCCCACTCTTATTATCGGTGTTGCTTCCCATTTACGCTTTTATCCTGTTTTTCTTGGTCTCTTTTTCGTATTTGTTTTCTCTGTCTTTATTCTTTTTGTTTTTTTCAATTTCTCCTACAAGTTTTCTTTCTTGTTTGTGTTATTTCTATCGTCGCTTCTTTCATTTCTAATTCTCGTTTATCATCTCATTGGCTTTCTTTTACTCTCTTCATCTTCTCCCCTTCCTCTTCCTCTTCCACCTTCTGTAATACCTCCTCCTTCTCTTTCTCCGCCTCCCTCTCCTCCTCCCTCTCCTCTTCCTCCATTTTCTGTAATATCCTCTTCCTTTTCTTCCTCTTCCTCCTCCTCCTCCTCTCTCTCTTCTTCCTCACCTTCCTTCACCTCCTGTAATATCCTCCGACTCTTCCTCCTTCTCACCATTTTTATTTCTCACACTATTATCACTTAATTTCCCCTCTCTCCCTTCTACATTGCTATTCCTACCATAATTATTCTTTGCTTACTCTCTCTCTCTCTCTCTTCATCTACATCGTCACCGTTACTTCCTGTTTGCCTTCCATTTTCTTATTCTTCCTCCTCCTCATCATCCCTATTCTTAATCCTTCTCTTCTCCCTTATCTTTCTCTTTTTTATTAATTACCGCCTCAATTACTTTATCTATCTCTTTTCTTCCTTCATTTCGTTACCTCTTCCTCCCTTCCTCCTACGTTTTCGTGATGTAACTTAATTCCTCCTTTTCGTTTCTCTTTATTTATTACCTCTTTGTCTCTTCCTTATCCGTAATTCATCTGGCTTTTCTCTCTTCTTCCTTTGTTCAGTCCCTCATCACCAGTTCTTAGCTTCTTCTTCTTCCCCTTTCTTCTTTCTTCCTTCTTCCTTCTCCTTCTCCTCCTCCTTCTCCTTCTCCTTCGCCTCCTCCTTCTCCTTCTCCTCCTCCTTCTTCTTCTTCCCTCCTTCATCAACACCTGCATCTCCTTCTCCTTGACTAATCCTCTTTGCTCGGGACATTTTTTGCTTCATTAAAGAGTGGCTGGAGGGAGAACCCAAAAGGGAAAGTCCTCTTACGTCAAAACTTTGTATATACGCCGCCCCTCCGCCCTCTCCTCCGTCAGCCCTCCCTCCCCTCCGCCAGTCCGCCCCTCCGCCAGCCCGCCCCTCCGCCAGCCCGCCACTCCGCCAGTCTGCCCTTCTGCTAACCCGCCCTTGCGACAGCCTGACCCTCAACCAGCCACCCCGCCCCTCTACCAGCCAGCCCCGCCCCTCTACCAGCCACCCCGCCCCTCTACCAGCCACCCCGCCCCTTTACTAGCTCGCCCCCTCAACACACACACACTCACCCGCCAGAAAATGGGGAGAGATAGAGTGAAAAAAAATAATGTTGATAAAAACGAGAGTTAGTTAATTGTCGAGTGTGAGGAGGAGGAGGCGGAGGACGAGGAGTTTCATAAAAATCTGAAGGAAGTGGAAAAGTTTGGAAAAATAAATAGAAAAATATTTAAAAGTAGACGGAAATATATTTAAAATGTAGATAAAAATAAATAAAAGTAGCTAGAAAAATATTTATATGTAGATAGAAACATTAAAAGTAAATAGAAATGTAATGAAAAGTATATAAAAATATCTAAAAGTATTTACAAGTATGCATGTGTCTAAATAATAAATGTGTGTATATTGAGTGTGTATGTGTATGTATGTGTATATATGTAGTGTGTGTGTGTGTGTGTGTGTGTGTGTGTGATGTTTATATGTGCGTGTAAACTTAATCACTGTAGGTGGGCGTGATCCAGGTATATGCTGCTAACCACAAAGAAAATTTCGTGTTTTCTCTTTCCCTTGTGATTATCAACATTATGTATGTATGTATGTATGTATGTATGTATGTAATAATAAATAATAATAATTAACGGTTTATTGAAAAAGTCGGCAGCCCGAAGGCTGAAAATATAAATTGGACAAAAATAACTTATTACACACAAAGACACGGGGTGGGTGGGTCGTTTAACAAAGCTTTCGTTACTGAAAGAAGAAGGAACATGAATTAAACATACAAATTGTTATTTGTGGAAATAATGATAAAAAAAAGAAGAGAGAGTTGGGATAGAGGCTCTGAACTGCTCTCTTAATTAATCAAGAGGAAAAGGCAGGTTTTACAGCAGGTAATCACTCTAACTAACTAACTAACTCCTGGCCTGGTTAACACTACCCACAGGGGAGAGAGAAAGAGAGGAGTAGGGTGGGGGGGGAGGGGGGAGAATAATATATATAGAGAAGGGAGTGAAAGAGAAGTATAAAGAGAGAAAGAGGGTGGGAAAGAGTGAAATAAAGAGGCAGTGGGGAAGAGGGAGAGAGAGAGAGAGAGAGAGAGAGAGAGAGAGAGAGAGATAACGTGGAACTAGGTTAAGAACTAGGAGGAGGAGGAGGAGGTGAAGGATGAAGCAAGGAGAAGTAGAAGGAGGAGGAGAAGAAGATGGAGGATGAAGCAAGGAGAAGTAGGAGGAGGTGGAGGATGAAGAAAGAAGTAGGAGGAGGATGAACCAGTGTTGGACGAGCGGCGGTGCTGTAGGGAAAAGTCTGGGGGATTACCCTCGGCTGGTGGTCAAAGCAGGGAAAAATTTGGAAGGAGAAATTCTGAGAGTGTGTTCAGGGATTTCAGGGGATAAATTAAAAAAATATAAAAGCTTAGAAAAAAGTGGTTTTAAAAAATAAAAAAGACTTGATTAGACAGTGAGTATATAGAGGAGGTGATTTCAGAGGCGACGAGCTTAGTCCAGGGAAATTTTAATTAAGGGAATTTAGTGACGTGAATTTAACACTGGAGAATTTTGATTGGGATTAAATTTTACTCCAGGGGGGGTTGTTAGGAATTTAAACTGCAGGGAGAGAAGGCAGAATTTTCGTCCAAGAGAATCTAACAGAAGAGAATTTGAAGTAAATGTGGGGATAATTATGATTGATTAAGATAACCTGAGGAAATAATCGTGGATTTTTGTGTACATGGCAATACGTCTCTAAGTAGGTAAAGATTTCTACTGTATGTGAACAAAATGATTACCTCAAAATCGTGGGAAAAGGATATGATTTTTTATTCCAGGAATAAACATCGATTATATATATATATATATATATATATATATATATATATATATATATATATATATTAGTGATATTTACATACACATTTAGATATGACATGAGTTATTAAAAGGGAAAAAATAATACTAGTAAATAAAAATTGATAAAATGTATGAAATGTTTTTGTTCTTTCAGTTACGTAATATTGACGAAACACAACATGGGCACAACACACACACACCATAACAATGAATACCGTGAGTGCCACTATCACAGCACCTTAACGGCACTGACTCACACGACACCGTGGCTGCCTCGGAGGCATGGCACTCAGGGGTGTCATTTGACTCTTGATTGTGTTATGTCATATTTCAATGTAGGGCCGCAGTTCTTCTGAGTATTGTCTCCCTCAACACTAAGAGGCGACCACTGTCTCCCTGTCTCCCTCAACACTAAGAGGCGACCACTGTCTCCCTGTCTCCCTCAACACTAAAAGGCGACCACTGTCTCCCTGTCTCACTCAACACTAAGAGGCGACCACTGTCTCCCTGTCTCCCTCAACACTAAGAGGCGACCACTGTCTCCCTCAACACTAAGGGACGACCACTGTCTCCCTGTCACCCTTAACACTAAGGGACGACCACTGTCTCCCTGTCACCCTTAACACTAAGGGACGACCACTGTCTCCCTCAACACTAAGGGACGACCACTGTCTCCCTGTCACCCTTAACACTAAGGGACGACCACTGTCTCCCTGTCACCCTTAACACTAAGGGACGACCACTGTCTCCCTGTCTCCCTTAACACTAAGGGACGACCACTGTCTCCCTGTCACCCTTAACACTAAGGGAGGACCACTGTCTCCCTGTCACCCTTAACACTAAGGGACGACCACTGTCTCCCTCAACACTAAGGGACGACCACTGTCTCCCTGTCACCCTTAACACTAAGGGACGACCACTGTCTCCCTGTCACCCTTAACACTAAGGGACGACCACTGTCTCCCTCAACACTAAGGGACGACCACTGTCTCCCTGTCACCCTTAACACTAAGGGACGACCACTGTCTCCCTGTCACCCTTAACACTAAGGGACGACCACTGTCTCCCTGTCTCCCTTAACACTAAGGGACGACCACTGTCTCCCTGTCACCCTTAACACTAAGGGAGGACCACTGTCTCCCTGTCACCCTTAACACTAAGGGACGACCACTGTCTCCCTCAACACTAAGGGACGACCACTGTCTCCCTGTCTCCCTCAACACTAAGGGACAACCGCTGTCTCCCTGTCACCCTTAACACTAAGGGACGACCACTGTCTCCCTGTCTCCCTTAACACTAAGGGACGACCACTGTCTCCCTCAACACTAAGGGACGACCACTGTCTCCCTGTCTCCCTCAACACTACGGGACGACCACTGTCTCCCTCAACACTAAGGGACAACCACTGAACTTTAGGCACCCCAGGGGACCACCTGAACTTTAGGCACCCCAGGGTGTGGTTGTTGTGTTGGTGACAGCTTCTACACCTTAAACAAATTCACGCCTAGGTGGCCCTAGGGCCTGCCATCCTCGTTACACGAGGGGCAGCCAATATATGTATGTACTGTGTGTATCCTGGGGTTATAGGAAACATGTGGCTGTAGTTATAGTTAACTCTTAATGGTGTTTTGACCTTATTGAATGATTAAACTTACTTCCCTCCCTCTAGGGTTTTAAATCATTATGTAAAACACTTGGTACTTCAGGTAACTGGCGAATAGTGAGAAAAGATATTTCCTTTTGAGTGTAGATAACCATATGTGGTAGTTGATGTTGGTTGTGGTTGTGTGATTTGGTGGTTGTGTGTTGTGATTTCAGGATTTAACTTGAGGTTTTGTGAAATTTTGTGAAGGCCGTTTATGAGTGTTAGATTGTGTGTTAGTTTATAATATATTATATGTGATAGTGTATTGTTAGTCTTGTAGTTAGGGCTTGTTTTTATCGTCGCGTGGTGCTGTTGTGGTGAGGAACATACTGCCAAAGGTACTTATATCCTAACCTTAATCTAGCTGTTACAACATCTTGTAATCTAGTGATCTTGTTACTTGCTCCATATACATGTTTCACTTGATACATCTCATCATGGTAACCTATGGATCGACTAGTGCCTGTTTGCACTTGTCTACTTGCGTCAAACTCTTCAATAAGTTCTTTCCTAATTACAGTTTTAAGGGTTCTTTTTGACAGACCCAAATTGTATTCAACGGTGTCTTTGTTAGACGCGAGTTTGGCGAGGGCATCAACTCTGTCATGTTTTATGAGGCTTATGTGAGAGGGGATCCACAACAGTTTGACCCTGACACCCCGGTCAACAAGGCACGCATATTTGTGTCTGGCTTCAGAGACAAGAGCGTGACAACCTGAGTCGAGGGTGCCAAGGGCAAGTAGTGAGGATAGAGAGTCAGTGATGATGAGACTGTCAGTAACAGTGGTTTCAATGAATTTAATAGCTGTGAGTAGGGCAACTAATTCAGTTTGTAGAGTGGATGCCCAGTTGTTAATTCTAACTCCCTTCTCAATTATATTACCGTCAGGTTGAGTCACAACAATAGCACTTCCAGCCCTCCCACAGGCGGTGTTTAGAGATCCATCAGTGTAGATGGTCTGTGTGATATTACCATCAGTCTGTAGAGTGTGTATGTGTTCAAGAGCTCTTAATTTGGCAGTGTGTTGAAGGTAAATGCTTTGTATAATTAATTTTTTAGGCGGATACGTCGATATTGTTATATCGAAGGGAACTGTCCGCCTACTGCTGTATCATTCACGTCCAACTATTAAACAATATTTTCACCTGTTACAGCGTGTCCGAGGCGAGTGACAAACAATTTATGTAATTTCAGCGAAGGATATTTTTGTGTGAAATATTTGATACGTGACATAAACTCTCCTGTGAAACATTGGGGCTTTAATATACACCAACAACAACTAATGCTATTATTATTATTATTATTATTATTATTATTATTATTATTATTTACTGAATAATACAGCAGTCATATGGTGAAACTGTACTGTACAGTACACAGTACACAAGACATAAATGAGCGTCGTTACAGAACAAAAGGAGTTTACAAGGAGAGAACACACAAGGTATCTATGAGTTGTTGATGGTTGTAACAATGGTTGGGGGTGTGGCTGTTATAGCGACTAGTATGAGGTCGTTTGAGCAGGATGGGGTTGAGGTGTTGTAATTGGGTGGACGGGGAATGTGAGGTGGTAGCAGGAGACGGTGACATCCCTGATCACCATGGAATTTAGAGCCTATCTGCAAAAAAAAAAACAACAACAGCAAAATGAGCTGTTCTTATCCCCTGTCACAGCAGATGAATTACTGGGCATCATAGAAATGTCTATAGATGCAGCAGCAGGCGAAGACAATACCAATGAGCATCATTAAGAAAGTAGCCCACTTATTACTACCTGTTCTCCTACACATTTGTAACTCCTCCTTCACTAGTGGTGTCTTTCCGGATAAACTGAAAATTGCTAAAGTTCACCCAGCATATAAAAAATCTGGGGACAAAGGTCTCCAAGAATTACCGCTCCATATCAGTCCTCCCAGCCTTGAGTAAGATACTGGAGAAGCTAGCATGTAGTACACTAAATCCTTCTGCAATGCTAATAACATCTTTACAGACTCCCAGTTTGGATTTAGAGCTAGAAGGTCGACTGAGAGTGCTCTGCTATCCTTTACTAATGACATCTTAAATTCCTTTGATGACAGTCAGTTCACAGTCGGTATATTCTTGGACCTCTCTAAAGCCTTCGATACTGTCGACCATACCATCCTCCTTTCAAAGCTTGAACATTACGGCGTTAGGGGCCTGTCCCACAATTGGTTTACCTCATATCTGTCCAATAGCATGCAGCATGTCTGCTATAATAATCACCAATCTGACTCCTTGCCAATCTTGTATGGCGTCCCCCAAGGTTCCATTCTTGGTCCAGTACTGTTTTTGTTGTACATAAACGACATAGTCCACGCCAGCACACTCATAAAATACAACTTATTTGCAGACGATAGTAATCTCTATGCCAGCAACTCAAACCTCCATTCCTTGGTGAGAACTATGAACACTGAATTGACTGAAGTCAGGACCTGGGTAATATGTAATAAACTGACCTTAAACCTTAAGAAAACCCACTACACGATCTTTCACAGAAGGAAAAACTTACCCCCAGACTTGGACCCCCTGTACCTTGGTAATACAGTCCTCAAACGCGAAAAAAATACTAAATTCCTTGGAGTTATTGTTGACGAGAAACTTAACTGGAGAAACCACATACAAGCCATCCACAGTAAAGTCAATAAACAGTGACGCATCATGTATCACACTCGACAGTCACTCACTCTCACAGCAATGAAAGAAATCTATCATGATCTTGTTTACCAACACTTGATACACTGTCACACACTATGGGGGGGCCTCTGTCTCCTCAAAAACACAATCCCTGGTTACTGCACAAAAGAGAGTTGTACGGACAATGACCTACGTGAAAAAATCAGATCACTCAAACGAAAAATTTGCTAAATTAAAAATGTTAATATTCAAAGGTATTAACACCTACTGTTGTGCCCTCTTTGTTAACAAATCTATCAATCACTTGCTTGACAATAATTATTTCCAGTTCCGGAATAATCAGAGATACAACTTAAGGCACTCAGAGCTACTAAGACCACCCCCCATGCGCTCCTCTCAGTCCCAGACTTCCATAAAATATCATGTGTGAAGGTGTGGAACAACTTACCCCCACCCATCCGAGCAAAGACTACGCTCCCTTCCTTTACATCATCTCTTAAAAAATATCTATTGTCTAAGTATTGATATTTCTTAAAATACCTACTATATTTACAGTACCTGCTCTTATTATACCATCAAAACCTTTTTATCGGAAATTATCATGTAAATAGATAAGAAATTACCATTGCAATAAATATATTTGCCAACTAGACATAATCCTGACAGCTCTGTCCTCTTGTTCAACCTTATTACTGTACAACCCATGTTGTACTGCTCCCCCATTATATTTATGTTTTTCAATTCCACTGTAACTTATGTATAATACTTATAATATAAATGTAAACAAAAATAATAAATGAATAAAATAAAATAAATATAGTTAATAAATATTGAAGTCATAACCGTGGTAAGATTCTGAGATGTTCTTATTACCACCATGCTATTGTACTATTCCAGATGTTACTAAATGTTACATAATACTTCCTTGAGATAAATGTACAGTATATGTCAGGTGTCTACAGGAGAGCTCGGGTTCTCAACTGGCCCAGCCATGTTAATATTGCTATTATTATCCACCCTGTATCTGTGTTATTCTGGCTAAATAAACTGTTTCAATTCAATTGAGGATGGTGTGGTAGCTTCGTCCCAAACTGACAGATGACGTCATGGTGATGGTCTGAGAGGGCTGAGAAGGGTAGTAGTATACTAATAATAATAATAATAATTAACGGTTTATTGAAAGAGCTTGGCAGCCAGAAGGCTGAAAATATACAGTTACATATTTGGGGAGTGGGTTACGAATTACAAATAATATACAAGTAACATAAGTGACACAAATAAGACATATAATAACTTAGATGGGGAAAAGCTCAAACTACAGTTCAATTCAACATAGTGACAGTGTTACAGTATTACAAGTTATTGATAATTTTTACAATGGTTGGGACTGGGCTGTTCTTATAGCGATCAGTTCGTGCACGTATGGGCTGGATGCGGTTGTGGTGTCGAACAGCAATTCTCGGACAAGGGACCTCGGGTGGTAGTAGGAGCCGGTGTCGGGGATGGTGTAGAAGCTTCTTACCAAATTTGCAGATGAGGTCGTGGTGATGGTCAGTGAGAGTCGAAAGGGTCAGTGTGTTGAGCGCTTCTTGATATGTGGAGTAGGAGGAGGAGAGAATAATCTTGCATACGTGTGTGTGTGCGTGTGTGTGTGCTACTCGTACAGTGTTGTGTCAGATTAGTGTAGAAATAGTTTGTCTCAGTCCATCAGCGAGTGAGTGACATTTACCAACAGTGACAGTAGCTTGTATAGATGGATGTATTTTAGTTGACTTTACAGTGTATAGTCTAAGATGGTCGTACGTAAAAATAGACGTGTTGGTGTATAATTCTCTGACAGATAAACATTTTACTCTCCGTTAGTGGGTTAGTGAGTTAATTAGTAACGGAGTGTAATATAGATTAGTTAACAAATGAAATGAAGTCCGAAAAATATTATACTTTGACACAGTTGACTTCGAAAAATATAATTACTTTGAGTAAATAGGTTATGGGTTGTGGAGATATATATATATATATATTAATATACTTTTAATACTTTGATATTGTATCTCCGCCATTAATTCTTTCTCAAACTGAACTTATCTCACCTGAGCCTAAAGAACATGTGCCAGCAGCTCTATACTTGACTTAAAATTCAATCATAAATGGAGACCTAAAAGGCAACACTTGTTTATTCACGGTTATACTCCAACAACAAAAACACCTTATTATTTTCACCACATTTACCAGGTAGAGTTAGTGTTTTTTGTAATCAACTTCCCACCCCTATAGGTTTAGGTTTTAATGAGCTTATTGGTTTATTGGGGAGGGGAAACGGGGAGCGAGGGATGGAAGAGGGGGGGAGCGAGAGATGGGCAAGGGATGAGAGAGGGAGGGGAACGAGTGATGGGGGAGGGAGAAAGAGCAAGGGGGACAAGGGGGGGGGGGGTGAGGATTAGAGTAAAGAGATGCTATTTTTGGTGGTATAAATATAGGTTTCAAATATTGTTATTGATTTTATGTTTATGTGTGAATTAGTAATTAAGGTCTTTAAGTACATGAAGTAAACAGGTTCTTACACGAAACAACAAATGTTAATCTTTTGAGTAATGTGACATCTAAATTAAATCTTGAGTACTATTACTTAATTTCTTGAAACGATGATATTATATTCAAAGGTTAAATCATTGTAATCAAGGGTTAAATTATCGTACTCAGAGGGGTTAAATCATCTCACTCAAGGAGTTAAATCATCGTACTCAAGGAGTTTTATTATATCTTACAAAATATGTTTATTAGTCAGATTATCGTACTTACAGCTCGTACTCAGTGGGCTAATTTATTCTACTCGGGAATAAAGTCATCATACTCAAACTCTTTCGATAATGTTAGTGTACCTTCGAAACAGAAATGTGTAAAATTACCTCTTTGGTAAACATAGATGTATACATTAATCACAAACTATTAATATATCTCTTTCATAAACATTAATATACACTGACTACTTAAAGTAACTCTTCATAAACATTAATACACAGACATAAACATTAATACACCCACTGACTATTAAAAGTAACTCTTCATAAACATTGATACACCAACGCAAACATCAATACACACACTGACCATTACAAGTAACTCTTCATAAACATTAATACACCCACTGACTATTAAAAGTAACTCTTCATAAACATTGATACACCAACGTAAACATCAATACACACACTGACCATTACAAGTAACTCTTCATAAACATTAATACATAGACTTAAACATTAATAAACACACTGACCATTAAAAGTAACTCTTCATAAACATTAATACACCGTCGTAAACATTAATACACACACTGACTATTAAAAGTAACTCTCCATAAACATTAATACACAGACATAAACATTAATACACACACTGACTATTAAAAGTAACTCTTCATAAACATTAATACACAGACATAAACATTAATACACACACTGACTATTAAAAGTAACTCTTAATAAACATTAATACACACACTGACTATTAAAAGTAACTCTTAATAAACATTAATACACCAACGTAAACATCAATACACACACTGACTATTAAAAGTAACTCTTAATAAACATTAATACACACACTGACTATTTAAAGTCCGTGTTGCATGATGAAAAATTCACCCTCAGCTGCGTTTTCATTAGAGGTTTACATGAATATTTTATACACCGCTACTGAGAGCATTGTTCTACACGCGTCTTTTATGTGGAGCAGTGAAGGGCGAGGCAGCCTGGGCCCTGTGGTATATACTGTATCTTAACTTGTCTTATTTAGCGGTTGACATGACGCTTAAGTGGTTGACGTGAAGCTTAACTGGTTGACATGAAGCTTAACTGGTTGACATGACGCTTAAGTGGTTGACGTGAAACTTAAGTGGTGACATGAAGCTTAAGTGGATGACATGAAGCTTAACTAATTGACATGAAGCGTCACTGATATAGCGTCGCTGTTATAGCGTCACTGTTGAAGCGTCACTGTTATAGCGTCACTGTTGAAGCGTCACGGTTATAGCGTCACTGTTGAAGCGTCACGGTTATAGCGTCACTGTTGAAGCGTCACGGTTATAGCGTCACTGTTATAGCGTCACTGTTAATTTCATTTTCCTATAAAAGTATTAAGTAAAATTTTTTTTTTTACTTTTTCATTAACGTTTGAAAAAGATCTTCAGTGGAGAGTTTCCGTTAAGAGGGAAGGTGTACTCACGCTGGCTGCTCTTGAATATTATTTAGGTACCGTTCCTAAGGGTGTGCGTTGGCTGAGTGGCTACACTGCTAGTCTCCTTCCCTAAGAGTCCTTGGTTCGTACCCAGAGTAATCCCTGTCGACACAACTCCGAGTAAGTACCTAACTTTAGTTGGGGAAGTAAAGGTGGTCATGTGCAGTACCGGTCACTTTGTTTACTTTGATCACCTGAAGGTTAGACACCCTACCTTTTTTCACCTGATGATTAGGCACCCTAGCTTATTTCACCCCATTTTATCTCAACTGAAGTTTAGACACCCCATCTTGCCTGGTCTACCCTTACCTGGAGTATAGAGCTAGGTTAAGTGAGACATGGAAGACGTAATTGAGTGAGACTTGCAAAATATCAGAGAGAGAGAGAGAGAGAGAGAGAGAGAGAGAGAGAGAGAGGAGGTGACCCCTGAGTTTGGAGGGGAGAAAGGTGAATGAAATACCCACGTCCGTACTTTTGTCTATATCTGGACTATTGCTTCGGGTGAAATACAGACCTCCATTTTTAAGTGTTTTTTTTGGTATTTACAAATGAATAGATTTTTTTTCTGTTGCACATTTTTGGGGTTAAATCGGTAGGAAAAAAGTTAGACTTCGCCAGCACTTCGGCCTGAGGCGTCATGTGCTCGTCAACAGGTGATAATGAGCCTCACAGGAGGGTAAATTTGCTTCAGTCATGCTGCAGGTCAAAATTTAACTTCAACAACTTCCTTCAATTCAATTTAATAACTCAAGTAAGAAAATGAACTCAACGTTAGTGTTATAGGAGCGAGAGTCTTCCATGACAGCTGGTCGTTACGTGAAGGACGCTTGTGGTTGACAGGAGTTCAATATCTGCTTATGCCTTACGGCTTATGTAAAGTGATTTATTAGGATAAATCTAAGTGATTGTTTTGATTTAAGAAAATCACTTTACAGTTATTTCGGACTGTTGGTGGTTGATCATACACATTATGATTTATTTAAAGGAGACACGACACCCCGTCCGTCCCTTCCTTCCCTCAGTTGACGTCACCACAAACATGACCAAATATGCGACTTTTCAACCATATTTAGGAGAAATTAGTTTTGAGTGTTTCTTGGTGGTCGCCACATTGAAAACTACGTTTCCTCTGGATCAGAAAACAAACGGAAGAGATAAGTAACTATGTAAAGTATGTATTTACCAAACACCTTTGTCTAAATTACTACTTTAACGCTAATGCTGTTGTGACGTCATCAAATAATCAGAAAATGTCGTTTCCCGTTCCGTTATATATTTATTCTAATGGAGTGGAAATACGTCTTTTATATTAAATCTAAAATATTTACGGACACTTGAAAAAAGTATCACCTTAATTTGTTTCCTTTAATTCTTCCTCTGTGTTTAGTGCTCACCCGACTCGTCCCGGCAGTGGTGAGGTTGATATTCCTCGAGTCCTCGCTAACTAAACCGTAAACAAAAATCAATTATACCTATCGCGCGGAAAGCATATCCTGGGGGAGACTTAACGCGTAGGATGATGTACCGCACCAAGAATAGTTGGCGGCGTGTTGTTCATTTTTATACTGTTGTGGTTTACTGGGTGTGAAATATTGTGTCCCTGTTTAAAGGAGAAATGGCTTTTTGTCTGTAAAATTTACTTGTAGTTATGAAGCGAATTTAAATTTGTGAAGGAATTAAATCTGAATGCTGCCACGTACATCGGCTAGTTTATTGTGCACCCAATACTCATCCTGTGAGAAGTAACACAAAAAGGATTCCAGAGTAGAGGTCACAAAGGGTGTATACAACATACCCCAGTAGTCAGGATATTATGGCGATAAATGTTATAGTATTTCAAATTTCAAATACATGTTTGTTTAGTTCTGTACATAGAGGGTGACTTATTCACAAGTGCGTGAGTAGAGCAGTGTTTGTAATTCACTTTTGCGAGAGAGATATTCAAGCACATGGTGTATTTGGTTTTATACGTGGGAACTGATTTAAGTAAAGTGCAAAAAAGTGGATACAATTATTATTTAATTACGATATAATCATTATTATTTAATCCGACTGTTATTTAATGAAGGGATATATTGCTGTTGAATGTATTAATGATTATGAGAAACATACGTGTTATTGAATGTAATGAACAGTTCCCTTGAGATTCGTGCCGCTCTATAGGGAGGAAAGCCATCATACTCAAGAGGTTAAGCCATCATACTCAAGAGGTTAAGCCATCTTTAGGTTAGTTACTAGTATTCATACAGCAAGTTACCCTATAGACACACACACACACACACACGCGCGCGCACGCGCACACACGTTTCTTGGATCTTGAGCTGAATGGTTCGTCCTCCTCTTCCTCCTTCTCTTCCTTTCCCTCGTCTTCATTTTCTTCCATCATCTTCTTTTCCCTCCCACTCATTTTCCTGTTCGTTCTCCTCCTCCTCCTCCTTTGTAATGTACTTCATCCTCTTATTTTTCCTCTATCACCTTCTTTCCCCCTTATTCCTACTCCTTGTCATTTTCCTCCTTGCCCTTCTACTCCTTCTTTCCTCCTTCTTCATCTTGTACTCCTATTCTTCCTTTTCCTCGTCCTCTATCTCCTCCTCTGCCTTCTTATCCCCCTACTCTTCCTCCTCCCCCTTCGTCTTTTACTCCTATTCTTCCCTTTCCTCCATCTCTCTCTTCCTTTTCCTCCTCCTCTATCTCCTCCTCTGCCCCCTTATCCCCCTTCTCTTCCTCCTCTTCTTCCACCTCCATAACCTCCTCCTCCCCCTCCATCCTACCGTCTACAATGTGCTCACCAACCCTCCGGCTCCATTTGGTACATAACTGGAGCTTCACCTTAATAGCGCCGGTAAGTTCTCCTCATCAGCTCCCAGGAATCCTACCAATGAGACCTCTAGCTGTCCTCAAAACCTAACCTAACCTAACCTAACCTAACCACTCCAATTACTGCTGGAACACTACAACATCCAACACTCTCGTCTCCTCACTTTACACCTTGCCACGCCAGAACTAACTCTCTCTCTCTCTCTCTCTCTCCCTCCCTGTATACGTCCTGCCTTCCTCATGTGATTTAAACTTCTTCAAAAGTATAAGACGCACATAGAGGCGAATCCTAATATCCTTATACTGATAATTCCTCCTTCCTGTTGTAAGGTACATGACAAACTCTCATTGAGGTTAGAGCTCCCAAGGACACCTACCTGAGTCCCCCCCCCCCCTCCTCTCTCTCTCGTCACTGCTGTTATGTACATCTTCTCTCACCACTAAGAGAGAGAGAGAGAGAGAGAGAGAGAGAGAGAGAGAGAGAGAGATTTATAGTCCTTATTATAGACAAACATACTCGGGCAGCTCTTTACTCAACTACTAAACACACTATAACTGGAGCTTCACATTACAGTATAATCCCCAGACTTAGGTATAATCCAATATACTTCATAGTAACATATTCCTCCATTACAGTTCTTATTATATCCTCTGTTTCCCCACGTGTACACCCAGTCAGTCTTCAGGCCGTCACATACTGTACATGCATACATACAAACACGTACACACATCACACTCGCTTACCATCATATCCAATAACATATCATACTCCACTCCTGTTATACTTTACCTGATACTCACATGTCATGCCCTCCCCCCACCCCCCTCAAGCTATTATGCCTCAACGTTATAGGTCCAAATGGCTTCAACATTCGAGTAAAGGAAAGCCATTTGGGCCATTACTGCGGCAGGAGATATTGCTGGTTGGAGACTGTGTGGAGAGCGATACTGGTCAGTGATGGGGGGGGGGGGGGGGAGGTGACAGTGTGTGGAGAGCAATACTGGGCAGTGGGGGGGGGGGGGAGGGGAGGGGGTGAGAGAGGAGAGCCTAACATGCAATGCCACAATTCTAGTCTCCTCGCATACCACACCTGCATAACCCAGTTCTCCAGTGTTCACGGTGGGTCCCTAGTTTATACCCCAGTAAGACCCGTTAGTCCCCAGTAAAACCCGTGAGTCCCGATTAAGACCCCAGAAAGACCCGCCGAACAATAAATGGGTTGGACCTTGTAATTTTGAGAATGTAGAAGATGGAAGATGTCCTCCACCGGGGCCATGAAGAATTATATAGATACATTGATTACTTCTAACTCACTTCTGTACTCTCAAAGGTGTGAGGTTCATTGATGACTATGAGGTTCATTGAAGACTGAGGTTCATTGATGACTGTGAGGTTCATTGATGACTGAGGTTCATTGAAGACTGAGGTTCATTGATGACTGTGAGGTTCATTGAAGACTGAGGTTCATTGATGACTATGAGGTTCATTGAAGACTGAGGTTCATTGATGACTGTGAGGTTCATTGAAGACTGAGGTTCATTGAAGACTGAGGTTCATTGATGACTATGAGGTTCATTGAAGACTGAGGTTCATTGATGACTGTGAGGTTCATTGAAGACTGAGGTTCATTGATGACTGTGAGGTTCATTGAAGACTGAGGTTCATTGATGACTATGAGGTTCATTGAAGACTGAGGTTCATTGAAGACTGAGGTTCATTGATGACTGTGAGGTTCATTGATGACTGTGAGGTTCATTGATGACTATAAGGGTCATTGAAGACTGTGAGGTTCGTTAATTACTGAGGTTCACTGATGTCTCTTTTTGAACTTACTCTAAAACCCATTGATGACTAAAATTTGAAAATTCTCACTTAGCCTAACCTAACTTAACCTAGCCGTCGTCTCACACACGCGTTTACACACTATCATTGACAAGACTCACTCCACGTGACTCTGTTGAAAAAGAAGACAGATTATTAAGCAAGAATAACTCTCAATAGTTTGCTGGAACTTAAAATGTCAAGTGGTTTACAAGCTGATCTGAACGACCTTGAGAGCTCGTCCTTGATAGATCAATAAATGTGTTATTGGTTATTCAGTTATATATTTTTAACCTCTTTATTCATTTCCTTTCCCTTTTAACACCAAACCAGCGTTATAAATCATATTCTCAGATCATTCATATATGCGTGATAGATTGTGAATAATTGTGATAGTGTTACCAGATTGAGGTGAAATTTGCTATGGTGTTTCTTATCGCAATTATCTTGTAGGTGTTTGATAATTAGCACCATGCGGGTATAATTAGTTATGGCTTTCGTTGGTTTAAGAGATATTTTTTTGTTTAGGTTAGGATGATTCACAGAGGTTGTCGAGCATCATCTGAAGAGTCACTTGGTGGTACTTTATCATCCAGGTTGGTTTAGTAATTGTTCATATGTGTCTGTTTACCGATGGTGTTCCAGAGTCGCGGTCATGGTCTTGGAATCACCATTGAGTCCTAATAGTAATCACTGAGTCTAATAGTCATCACTGTGTCCTAATAGTCATCAGCCCATCACTGAGTCCCAATAGTCAGCACTGAGTCCTAATAGTCATCACTGCGTCCCAATAGTCATCACTGAGTCCTAATAGTCATCACTGAATCCCAAATAGTCATCACTGAATCCCAATAGTCATAACTGAATCCCAATAGTCACCACTGAGTCCCAATAGTCATCACTGAGTCCTAATAGCCATCACTGAGTCCTAATAGTCATCACTGAGTCCTAATAGTCATCACTGAATCCTAAAAGTCATCACCCCATCACTGAGTCCCAATAGTCATCACTGAATCCCAATAGTCATCACTAAGTCCCAATAGTCATCATTGAGTCCCAATAGTCATCACTGAGCCCTAAGTGTCATCACTGAGTCCTAAGAGTCATCATTCCTGAGTCCGGTCACCGTCAAAATGTTGAAAACGCGTTAGCTAATAGAGTTAGGGAAATTAATGTCATTCTGGGCTTTTGTGGACGACTGTGTGTGTGTGTGTGTGTGTGTGTGTGTGTGTGTGTGTTTAATTAATTGTTTAGACATACGCGTGTACATAAGCAAAATAAAATTCCTCAGTAAACACGCACAATCCACACACAAATCTACTGTACAAAAACACATCCATCCATCCATCCATCCATCCATCTATCCATCCATACATAGATACGTACATCCACGAGAGAGAAGATATACGTATAATTAGAGCTAAAATTCCATTGACAATTAGTAATATTCAGCATCTACTTGTGGGTAAATAGTATTCAAATTACATCTTTTCTCATATATGTTACCGACACGTGTCCAGAGAAATTTGTTGCCAGTTGTATGCAAAGTTTAAGAGCCTTGGAAACAGCTCACGAGGGTACACACACACACACACACACACACACACATCCCCCAAGGACCCTTAACGTGCGAGACAGTTTTAACTGCATTATCATTCCTTAATTATCTCTCGTATTATCTCCGTGTCTAGTTAATTCACCACAAAGACAAGGAACTGCAAATTAAGATGAAAATCTCCATTACCCGTTCGTGTAATTCTTCCTTTTGTTCTGGACGTCTTTATATTTTACATAGACTTAACGTAATGGTGTTCGTGGAAGCGAAGTCGCAAAGTAATCGTATTTTTTATGAACTACACAGTCGAACACAGTCTTTACATCATTAAGGAGGATATTTATTAATTATGAATAACTTAGCACTGAGGGGACTTCCTGTGGGGCACGGTAAGCATAAACAAACGGATGGGTTGAAACGACGAGAGGAAGGTGAGTACATTCATGTTGACTAGTTCTGCCAACCTACTGAACCTCATCCTCACAAGCATTATAAGTCCTTGTTATCCCGGGAGGAGCAGTCATGTTGTCGCTACTCGCTCCTGGTGGCTGTGGTAAGGTGACTGGTGGCTTTAATGTCGTTTTCTGGACCGGAAATGTGTTGATAATGAAAATAATCTTCTTTACTTAAAGCTCTTGATTGATTTGGTGAGATAGATATGTCGTGTGTCCTTCTCTGTGGCCGGTGGACTCTTGTACTGTAACCCGGGGAGTAGCGGTATTCATGAGGCGTGTGTACTTGAGGCTGAGAGAGAGGATTGTGCTCAATAGTATCTGTGATATTCAATACTGCTTGAGCATCCACGAGAGCACGGTGTCTTGGTACACTTGAGGTGGGAACTCTCTGCCTTGGGTGTTAATATGTAGTGTAGAATTTTGAGTAACAAAACATTCTGGCTTCACACTAAACACATCAACATTGTTTTTTTTATTTATTCTCATGACGTATTACATGATAGATAATGTTTATATAGTGGAAACAAGTGTCGGTAACAGTGATAAAAACTCTTCATAGTACAGTTAGGTAAAATAGATCATCTACATTGAATAATAATATCTTGAAGATATTAGACAGGTGAATACACTACACTAATTAGACTGTTATGTTGAAACAGTACAGGTGAGGATACAGGATGTGGCTCCTACAAGTCCACTACAGGATGTGTTTACTGTCTCCTTGTTTTATACACACACACACACACACACACACACACACACACACAGGGGGAAAACCTATAAAACTTTGCCAGAGATCAGGTCGAAGATGTTGACCTTTACCGAAATATCTCTGCTATGGGTGACCGACTCTGAGGAAAGTTGGCGAGTGTTTGTCGGACGCTGACCAACACACAATCATTTATAACCTCGGAGAAAAGAAGTAGGTCAGAGGTCAAGGTTAGTTATCAAGGTCAACTGTAGTAAAAAAAAACGTTGGTCATTGGTTATTGTCAAGGTATAATAAAGACTGACTATGTATACGCTGTCCTATACTGATGCTTATGGAGGTGTATGCATATGTTTAGGCATACTCACACATACATACATACATACAAGAAAGGTAAATACATATACAAGCACAAACGTACACACACAAGTAATAAAAACGCATTCGAGTAAGTACACACACACACACACACACACACGGGAATAAAGTCAATCTCTCTATCCCTTTTTATTGCCTCAGACTTCTTGTTATATTTTTGTTTGTTTGTTTGTTTTTGCCCTAAGGTTAAGTTAGTGTTGTGTTTGTGTACTTCTTGTTTTGTTTTTTGTTTTTTGTGTTTGTATTTTCGCGGGGTTTATGTTTTCGTTTTTCCTGTGTTTGTTTGTTCTGCGTCTGTAATTTTGCTGTTTATGCCTATATGTATGTTTGCTATGTGTTTTTTATTCTGTATTTGTGTTTTCTTATTTTATGTGTCTGTCGTGTTTGTGTATTTGTCTTAAATGAGTTTTTGTTGTTGTTTTATTTTTGAGTTTGTGTTTTTATACTTTAGTAGGATTATATATTTTGTGTTTTTTGTTTTTATTATGTTTGTGTGTTTGTTGTGTTTGCGTTTTTGAGGGGTTAGTGTTTTTGTCGTTATTTTGTTTTTTGTGGAAATTGTGTTTGTGTACAAAGTTTGTATTTTTGTCTTGTGTTTTCCGTGTTCTTGTTGTACCCGGGCTTTTATTTGCACAAGTCTCTCTGTCCTTGTTATTGTTATTATTGTTCATGTTTATGTGATTTAATTACCAGGGTTATTTACCTCCAATCACTTAATCTCAGTTTCTAGATTACAAAAGTTTTATAAATTTTATAAAGATATATACAGTACATCAGCGTCTTTTTTGTTAATGAAATTATTTTTTTTAGCTCTAGGATTACCCCCTTCACCCTAACCTCTCTCTCTCTCTCTCTCTCTCTCTCTCTCTCTCTCTCTCTCTCTCTCTTTCGCTTAGTTATTTGCATTTAATTTTTAAGTACTATGAATATATTATCATTTTAATTTACCTTTTACTTTTTCAGTATTTATTTTTTTGCGAGTATTTGAGAATGTTCTGATTTTTTTATACTCTGTGGAATTGCGATATTTTTCTGGATTTGCAATTTTTCACGATTTGCGAATTTTTAAGGATTAACGATTTTTGGAATCTTTCTTTTGTGACTGCGAATTTGGTGATGTATTTTTGTTTTTCTATGGGCAATTGCGAATTTTGTGTTTTTGTGTGTGAAATTACGAGTATTTGAAAATTTTAAAACATTACTTATGGAGTTGCGAAAAATGAGAAAGTTTTGTAATTGGTTTTCAGTTCCCGATTTAGTTATGAATATTTTGCAGACGCAGTTGTTGGTTTTTTGGCGAACTTTTGTAGGTGTGCGAATTATATGAGTTGTTTTTTGTTTTCGTGTGAATATATTGAGTCATCACACACAAACACAAAGACTCACACACACACGCACACACATGACCCCTTAATGAGATCAGATTTATAAGCCATTTCACCCCTTGAGTATGATACCAGTTCAGCCTCTAGAAAGACCAGGTAATCACATTTATAATAGAACTATCCAATGACTCACGCTCAGGATGACAGTTTGTGTGAGTGAAAGAGTGACGGATGGTGAATGTGATGATAGTGAACGTGAGTAATAGATGGTGAACGTGAAGATAGTGAACGCAAGTAACAGATAGTGGACGTAAGTAACAGAGAAGTGAATGAGGAATATTATAAAAGAGAACGAATGAAGGAATGAATACATTAGAGACACCCCAACGCATCAGAGTGTAAGCGACCTAACAAAGGAAGGAAGATCTTTTGTCATAACTGCAGACGTGTGAGACAAAGATGACAGGATGGTAATGGGGATGATGGTTGATGGGGAGAATGTCACGAGAGGATAATGTAATAGCGTGTATTGCAAGATACCATACAGGACTTAATGGAAGGAATGAGGTGTGGTAGATATGGTTGAGATACAAGTTGGTTGATCGTGGCTTAAGTGTAATGAAACAATAAGGATTTTGTACGTGTATAGACATTTTATAACGATATATGAAGATTTTTTTTAATATTTTATTAGTTTTAATGTTTTGTTTATATGGTGTCTTTATTTTTCTTCCAGTACACCCCCGTCTGCATCGATCAGGACGGAGGAGGCCATTTTCAACACCTGTGAACCTGCAAGACTGGGTGAGTTATTTTACTCTTCCTTTGTAATGTTCATACGACAAGTGTTACAAGTATTCTCCTCCTCGAAAGATGACTTGTTTTTACAGTCGCAATTTCACAGGAATTATCGGTATTACTCTGTATGTCTGTAGGTTAACTAAGACAAACTACCATGAATTTCCATACGCGTCATAAACACTGGAGAACCACAGACATTATCAGAGACTACAGAGATAAATGAATCCCCAAGTGAAATAATGACGACTAAATATATGTCATAAATATCAGTAGGGTTTGTTAATAAGTTTATGGACTAAAAATTACGTGAGATGAAAGAAGAAAATAGATGAGTGATTATTTAACACAAATTCAATAAGGAGAGCGAAGGTTGAGAGCTGTTGTGCTGTACGTATTAGTATTGGGATGACATTATGTTTGGTTAATTACACGAGTCAAATATTGAGTTATACGGGACTGTGTGTGTGATGGTGTTTTTAATGAAGGTTAGGGTCGGTGTGGGTGTTTGATGTGACTGAGATGTTTAAATTGATTGTTTAGTGTGGATTACCAGTGAGGGAATGTGACAATGATAGAGATAATGTTATAGTTTGAGGGTAAAATAGTGTGATAGAGTGAGATAGTTGCTGGCCAGTTGACGAAGTGGAGAGATAGTGAAGTTATCAGAGAGTTTGTTTGGATCACTTGAAGATTAGCTCTCCCAGCTTATTTCACTTGATGATTAAAACACCCTAACGCGACCTCGGGGATTTTGGTTAGGTTAGGTTATGATTTACTTAAGGTTGGGTTAATTTAGGTTAGGTTAGGTTATGTTAGGTTACGTTAGGTTAGGTTATGTTAGGGTAGTTAATATTTCAGGTAAAATAAACTGAGGATAATGTTCAGATGATTAACTTTCTCTGTCAGGGTGTGGAAGGTTTTAGGATATGGTGTGACTGGTGAGACGAACGTAGGTCATTAATCACAAAACATCATAAACATTAAGGAGAACAGGACGCGTGATGAAAGTTTACACACACACACACACACACACACACACACACACACACACACACACAAATACCCGGCGGCTCTCGCTGTTTTTCAAGGTAATTAAAATCTTTACTGTAATGTTAAATGTCTCCCACTTCAGAAAAATGTGTCGTGTGTTGGAGAGTTGTGCCTTAGGACGCAGACTCTTAAACACCTGTAGAGACGGTCATTGTTAATACACCTGACTAAGAATTATACCAACACCAGTAATTAAAAGCTGAACTGAATAACTATATAAAATGTTTAACTGAAAACCTGCAAAAAAAAAAACATTGAAAAAATTACTGAAAAATAGTTAAAACATTTGTTGTCGGTCGTGAAAACTTTGTAAACTTTTTTTTGTTCTTAAATATTTGGTGGTGATTTATCTTGTGTTGATATTTTGTTTTTGAAATTGTGAAGTTGGTGATAATTAGATAAACTTGGGATAAACAACAACAGCGAGTATTAAGTAATAAAAGTGAAAAGTAATGAAAAGTGTTAAGTAATCGAAAGTAAATTAACAAAAGTTTTAAGTAATCAAAAGTATTAATAAAAATGTAATCGAAGTATTTGGTAATCAAAATTAATAAGTAATTAAAGGTATTAACAAAAGTATTAAATAATAAAAAAATATATAGTAATCAAAAGTATTAACAAAAGTATTAAGTAATCAAAAGTATTAAAAAAGTATTAAATAATAAAAAAATATAAAGTAATCAAAAGTATTAACAAAAGTATTAAGTAAGCAATTCGATGACGTATATAATTAGTAAATAGATAAAACTCTTCAATTTCATTAACTTTCATTACTTTTCTCAACCATACGTAGAGTAATTTTTTTCCCAGACATTAATACAAGCACAAACGATGACACATGTTTTATGGCCCATTAGGAATTGTCGTCATGTTTACTACTTGTTCAGAACGTGTTTGTATGACATCATAATGAACTGGTGATAAAACGGGCCCTGGTGGATGATTATGGTGGATGGTTATGATGGATGGTTATGATGGATGATTCTGTTGGATGGTTGAAGGGAAAGTAATAGTGGAAGAGAAGGGTGAAGTGAATGACTGCAGTGGATGGTTGGTTTCAGCGGACAGAAGCAGTGAACAACCATTAGAAAGTAACAATAGTGAGGTCAGGAACTTCCATCACGTAGCAAGGAGCAATTGAGATAGAGATTTGGTCAGGAATCCCTAACAAGGAGCGAGTGAGGGGAGGAACATTTAACACGTAGCAAGGAACACATAGAGAGTGAAAAAAGGAACTTCTAGCACATAGCATAGTGAATGGGTCAAGGAAATTTTAACATGTAACAAGGAACACATTACGGGTGAAACAAGGAACTTCCAGCACGTAACATAGCGAGTGGGGAGAGGAGCCTTAACATATAACAAGGAAGACATAGCGAGTGAAACAAGAAACCTTCATTAAGTAACAAGGAACACATAGTGAATGAGTCAAGGAACCTTCAGCAAGTAACAAGTAACTTCCAGGGTTAACTTGCAGACTCCTCTCCCCTTGTCAAGTCAATTTCTGTTTTGTTTGAGTGCAAAATTAAATTTGTAACCTTCAAAGAAATAAACTGGGAGACATTATAGCGTCGAGTGTTTGATGTCGTGTCCCGTCGTCATAGAGAGACAGAAACAGAGATGGATTTGTGTGTGTTTTTGGCAAAAGTGAAAGGCCGGAGGAGGACAGTTCACCCCTTGAGGAACGCCGTGACTTGTGTTTATATACGGCAGCGATCTGGTGGGGTCAAGTATTTTTTAAGTTGCACAAATTACGTGTTGTGTAGAGTAGCAAGTCCCGAAATTAAAAACAAATCTTAAGTTGAATTTCACCGTTAAATGAATACATGAGAACCCCCCTTTACTGACTAGCTTATCCAACAACACAAATTTGGTGGTTTGAATGGCGTTGATGTTGGTTGGAGACTCTACCTGTATCAGAATTGTTGTCTTACCTCCAATTAAGGTAAAAACAAAAACAGACCAAGGTTTTGTTTTTATTTAGGAGTTGGGATCCAGTGCCAGAATTCATAAAAAATATTTTCTGTTAACGTTTATTATTTATTTGAGAAGCAACAAACGAGGGTAAACACTTCAGTTCAAAATGGAATATATCTGACATAATTATACCTTTGTTAAGGAAGTAAAGCAGTAATTTTACCGTAACTTACGAGGTGGCGTAAGTTAGACACGTTCTCCCAAGGCCGAGATAGGATGAAAATTAACTTACGAACCTTTGATACTTGTGAGGCGGAAGATAGAAGCGAGCAAAGTGGGACAAAAGCCGCCGCCGTCGTTAAAAAGCCTTTAATTAAGTTCATCTTTTATATACTTGTACGTTCACTTTAACTCGGCATTATACATTTATAAAACTATAATGGATGCTTTTGGTAGCTTACATGAGTGACACGACAAGCGAGGGCTGTTGAGACGAGCGTATGTTAAACAAAGTAGAATACGTGTTAGTTAAAGGGTGAGTGAATAATAATAATAATAACAACAACAACAACAACAACAACAACAACACAATAATAATAATAATAGTAATAACAATAACAATAATATGATAAATTATAATAATAGTAATAATAATAATAATAATAATAGTAATAATAATTGTAGTAATAATGATACTGCTACTACTACTACTAATAATAATAAAGCACAGGGCTCAGTCGTGTTCCATCCGCTTTAGAGTATTACAAATTATATAAATTAACTTGTAATATGATGATAGATTATAAAAGGAGAAAATATATATTGAGGACAACATAGACATGATATAACAGCGTCAGCAAATACAGTAATCCAAACATTCTTTGAGTCTAACCTAACCAAACCTAACCTAACCTAACCTAACCTAACCTAACCTGAGACTAAATAAATCACTTTGCTCCTCCTCTGTGATATTCATCCGACAGATTTACCAAATATCACCTTTCTTGAGATTTTTATTTGGTACGACTACAGTTTTGTGTTTACTGATAGAAAGTATTTTTGTAGCTTTACTGATAAATAAAACAAACTGTATATCTGTAGATTATCTTACAAAAAACACTGTATTTCTTGTAACTTGATAAAAAAAATCTTTATTTGATTCCATTATTACAAACACACTAATCAATACAGATATTTTAATAATTCACTAATACCCTCACATTTGTTTTATTATTTTTAAGCCATACGATTTAACTCTTAGTGGTAGAACCTGGTGTAGGCCTATTTGACCCCGCTAAAGTCGCTGTAATAAACTGGATGTATTTATGGGATTTTATCTGGGTATTATATCAAAATTTCGTGATGTAATTGATGATTGATGGATACCTGACAGTACCATTCCCCTGTTGGTTAATTGGTGTATTATTTATGTCTATTTCGTTGATGTAAATATAATTGGGGTTAAGTTTTACTATGGTAATAAATAAGCTTAAAGAAACTCCCAATAAGAATGAAAACAAAGATGAATGAGAAATATAAAGACGAAGATGCAAGAAAAATAAACGAGAAAAGGAAGGAAACAGAGAACACGAATCCAGAAAAAGAGGAAGAAAGAGGAAATTACAGAGAAAGAAGAAAAAGTAACTCTAATTCAGTTTTCTTATACACCTCCTTCATGCCAGTCTTGAGAAGGTGCTGAGACGCTGGCACGATCTATCAAGTTGTGAAGGATCGAGGAAAACACAAGACTTGAGATCATCGGTGGAACCAGAAGTGAGGACTGATGGAGATAATCATTCATAAGGAGAGGAGAAAAGCATAGGCTGTTTTTCTTATCAGTAAACCCACTTTTACAGCTGAGGTCCTTATCAACACCTTCTATGAACCTAAGAGAAAGTCACTTATAGCACTTTCTTCATACTGTTCATATGACAAGTTTAACAAATATTATCATGCCCTGCAGAAGGATTAGTTTGGTACAAGCGTAATTTTGAGACTATTGGTAAGATGTACACTTTTATTTTTGTGCCTTTACGTTGGAAAAAAAAATACATCCTTGTGTTTAGCTGGAATTACACACAAGAAACACCTACTATTTTTGTGTGTCTACTTATGAAAGCGCTCGCCTCTTGTTCCGGAGGTCGATTGTTCGATTTCCGGGAGATTCCAGTTCAGCCAGCTGTAAACGGGTACCTTTACAACTTGGGGAAGTGAAGGCGATTTAGTTCACTACTGGCCAAGCTGCCTCCTTGTGTACCGACCACTTAGTATACAGTGTGCTGCAGCCACACTGTCCTTAACGGGCAGTCATGTTTAGGGGACCCACTTTCATTTTCCACTAATAACAAATGAAACACCCTGTGCTCAAAATCCATATTCTCTTCGTTGCAAACTACTTCTCTACAGTACGATGAGCGTGACACACTGAACTCACCGTGACATCAACACGATCAAGTACTGTACTATAAGTTCTCCGGCCACAGGATCGTACAGGATTATCTTCAAATTATATCTTAATTTTGTGACAGTATCTCCAAAGTGAAGGATTCCTAGCAAGGTGGATGGAAGGAATGAAGGGGTGAATTTAAATCGACAGGAGTTTCTTAAAGGTAGAAGACTGGCGTTTAGTGGCGAGATGTTTTGATGATGATGATGATGATGATGGCTGGCTGGACACACAGGAACAGCTGTTGGTCTTGTGTGTGTGTGTGTGTGTGTGCGTGCGTGAAAATAGACGTACTAGACATCACCGTACATTAAACCCTTGTCGAGACCTTGGTAAGATAAACGCCTCAGGTACAGAGTGTGAAGGACATTTTCTTGTTGACGATAATGAAGATTAGCCAAAGAGATCCATTCAGAGACTCCATCAGAAAGAGACATGAATACCCGGGTCATATGAGTCTAAATTGGTTGAAAGTGGGAAGGAAATAATGAGGTGGTAATGGGACTCCGAGGACGAATAATGGTGATGAGGAGGAGGAAGAAGAGGAGGAGGGGGAGGAGGAAGATGAGGAGGAGGGGGAGGAGGAAGATGAGGAGGAGGGGGAGGAGGAAGATGAGAAGAAGGAGGAGGAGATGTACTCTTAAGATGTTTAGTTTTGCCATTGGCCAGATGAGTCGTATGGAAAGTTATTATTATTATTATTTTTTTTTTTTGTACGTTCGGTTCTCAAAAACTTTTGCTTGGACCATCGAGAACGTAACTGTGTCTTACTTCAGGTGTTATATAGAGCCAAGGGTTTGAGTGGACTGAACTGACAGGAAATTTTTAGCTATAGTCTATGTTCCTTAATGTTCCTTCGAGATCAAGAAGAAATAATCCCCGAAGACGATAAAGATTGTTAAGTTCTTGTTATCATTTTTACATAATTATTAAAAGTGTTCATGGGGAAAATTATTGATATTGTTTTAAAATGAATTATAATGAGGTAATTCATCCACCTGTTATGTTTATATTACTCAACAACACAATCTCTGTCACTGTCTCTTAGATAAATGTCTCCAACAGGGAAAGATTTTCATTATTCGTTACCCATCTGTCAAACATTCATACCTTCTCAACCCTTCAGTGAGATAAATGCCATTATGTTATTACAGTTTCTCTGTTAAGTAAACGTATTCACTAAGTTAATTAACGTGGTAGAGAAAGCTTTTAGAAGAGTGACAACAGAGTCTTAGTTAAAGCTCTGGTGAGACAATTTTCTTGGTGTGTGTTTGAGAGAATTCTCGTCATAACTGTATACCTGGGCCTGATAACGTATTTGGTTAGTTAATTAATCTACTAGAGCGAGCATTCTGAAGAGAGACTACTGCCTTGAGGGTAACACACCGTAACATGTTTCCCTGTGACGACATCTTAAGACGGTGAAGACGATGATCAATGTAATACTCGAGTCCTTCCGAGAGACCAAGACGACATGCTAAGTTAAACACACTCACTTTGTCGCTAAAACTTGAATTCAGTAAAACGTAGTTGTCTCTCTCTCTATTTTTGTGTCGGGTGGAAAGTATAGTCACTGTTATGCCTCCTCAAGTAAAGGTCATATGTCGTATAAATTCATTTGTTGATCTTATGAAGTGATTGACCATGTCGTGTATATTACCTGGAAGCCTCCCCGACAAGATTGAAGTCTAGGGTGAGGGGCGGAAGGGTTTGATAAATAATATATAAATACTACCACAGGGATAAGTTCAGGTGACACTAAATGGAAGGGAAAGAATAAAGGTGAGAAAAATGAAGATTGCATGATGCATCTCAGCACAGGTAGAGAGGGGGGGGGGGGAAAGGTCATTGTGGTTATGTGTAGGAAAAGGCCAAGGTGTTCTAGATGATGATGGAACACGAGAATCAATTTGAGGTCACTGAAGGTCAAACTCAAGATAGTAGGTCATTAGTGTCATGTTTATAATAGAATGCTTTCAAAAGTTCCATAACAGAAGCTCTTTGTAATAATCTAGTTAGGTTAGGTTTCTCGTTCAGGTTGAATAATGTGACCGTAACAGGTAAACAAGATGGAAAAATGGATGATTGATATTTTTTACTTATAATGAATGACGTCAGACATGATCATAATACAAAGCTGATAGTCTGATAGTAAGCATTGGATACTTTGGAATACATACATACATACATACATACATACATACACATACATCTTGTTAGCTAAAAGATTACTTATAGGTTGATGAGTGAGATGAATAATGCGAACAATTGGTCAAGAGCTGTGCCAACGTGAGTGAGTGAGTGAGTCAAGTTTGATATTTCTACACCTGGCCGATACAACTACAAAATAAAGGTAAAAACATGAGTTAGATCACACTGGGAAAAACAAATGAGGCTCAACTGTACTCTGAAGGCGTAAAAGAGTCTCCAGTAATTACATTATATCTGAAGGAATCAAGACTAGAAATTGAAAACATATGTTGGGAGGAGGAAGAATAGGTGGAGATATTAACAACAGGGATACAGAATTAGGATCTTAAAGTTGAACAGGTAAAGGTAAGGTGATGGGGTAGGGGGCGCTTGTAGGTAGGGGGAGCAGTTGGCGGGTGGGGAGCGGTTGGTGGATGGGGGGGGGGGGGGGGGAACGGGCACCCCCCCCCCACGACTATATGTTGTGACTTCTCTATCCCTCATATCTGGCTGTGCCTTGAGCCCCAGCATGACTTCCATCCATTCCCCACCTTAACCTAAAAAAAAAAAAAAGTGTGTGGGAGCGGTTGGTGGGGTGGGGAAGGTGGGGGTCGGTTGGCAAGTGGGGATGATAAAAAGACTCATCAATAATCATACACCTCACTCCTGACTCATCAATAATCATACACCTCACTCCTGACTCACCAATAACTATACACCTCACCCCTGACTCACCAATAATCATACACTTCACTCCTGACTCATCAATAATCATACACTTCACCTCTGACTCATCAATAATCATACACCTCACTCCTGACTCCTCAATAATCATACACCTCACTCCTGACTCATCAATAATCATACACCTCACTCCTGACTCATCAATAATCATACACCTCACTCCTGACTCATCAATAATCATACACCTCACCTCTGACTCATCAATAACCATACACCTCACTCCTGACTCATCAATAATCATACACCTCACCCCTGACTCATCAATAATCATACACCTCACCCCTGACTCACTCTACAGACCAGCTTATACATAAACACAGTTAATCATCTTTGTTCGGCATTTAGACATAATAACATCAAACAATACATTTTAACTCACTTTTATATAACTTCACAATAACAAGGTTGTGGAAAATACAGGTGTACTTCTTCTCTCCTCCGTGTGTATGTGTGAGAGAGAGGGAGAGAGAGAGCTTCATTGCACACATATGATTCATTAATACTTCGGTAAAATGTTGAATTAAAAACGTACATTACATTGTTGAGAGGTGAAAGCAGAAGGTCAAAAGGGTGTGGCAAAAGATAATTGCAAAAGTTTCGAAAAATACCAAGACATTTATACACCTGAGTTCCCACGGGAGAGGAGGCGGCTACCTTATTTTTGCTGTCAACAGGTAATTCTCTCTCCGACTAGGGTACGTTGCTATAACTGAGGAAGGAGAGGGAGGTAAGGAGGGAGAGGGGGAAAGGGGGGGAGGGAGTTTTCATTACTTGTACAATGGTGTTTGTCTGTGTGGTAAAAGTGAATGCTGGATTCATTCTACTGTTCCATGTTTAGAGAGAGGAAATATATTTAAAATCATATTGTATTTTACTTCCTAGAACGTCGAGTTGTAAATATATTGTATATATACGTGGTATTTTGGTTCCTTCAAAGGTGTGGTGGTCTTTTAGGACTTTAATATTTCTAGGTTCGGATACAAACTCATTTATTCCCTCTATTCTGTAACTTGTATCATCTAGCTAACAGTCATTCACATAGAGATTAAATATGTAACCAAACGCTGACACAAGTTGTTAGGTCAGTGATGTGTATGGGAGGGGGCGTACAGAGAACAAACAGCCGTGGTCACATTCTCTTCGTGTTAGATAATGCAATAAGCAAATGCATATTGATAGTAAGCAGGTCCGGCCCTCGGGGTAAACCTCGGTGTTAATTACTAAAATTCTCAAGACTATTATTAACTGGTGCTAAGGAAAGTTCTTGTCTGAGAATATCGTCAAGTTTATGATATAATGTTATTGTTGATTAAAATATATGATTGTTATGATAAATTAAATGTTAGGTGTAAGAAGATCGATGGCACGAGTGAAACATTATTATTATTATTATTATTATTATTATTATTATTATTATTATTATTATCATTATTATTATTATTATTATTATTATTATTATTATTATTATTATTATTATTATTACTGCTGGTCTTGGCGGTGGTGGTGTTGACAGTGGTGGTAGTGGTAGTGGTAGTGGTGGTGTTGGCGATGGTATAGTGGTGGCGGTGGTATAGTGGTGGTGGTGACGACGGCGGTTGTGGTATAGTGGTGGTGGTGGCTGTGTTAACGGTGGTATAATGGTAATGTTGGTGGAGATGGTATAATGGTAATGGAGGTGGTAGTGGCGGTGTTGGTGGTGGTATAGTGGTAGTGGTAGCGATGGTGGCAGTGGTGGTAGTAGTGTTGATGGCGATGGTGATGATGGCGGAGTTAATAGTTTTATTGACCTTCACGCCTCTCACAAACATCACCAAACTTATCATCGTCACCTGTCATGTTAGATACTGTAGTGGTGACTCATGGGTGCGGCAGTTGGTTGTCTTGAGTAACGAGAAGTGTCATGAATGAAAGGAGTTGTTGGCGTGAGTATGAAGGATTCCTGTCGTCTGTGAGAACCGCCATGAGTTAAAAAGACTGGCATGAGTAAAAACATTGTAGTCATGAGTATAATGTAATTGTCGTGCGTAAATAAACATTATATCCATGAAAACAGAAAAAAATGCCTTAAATAGAAATTATCGTTGCCATGAGCATAAAAAAAGATATTAAAAAATTATAAATGAAATGGGTGTAAACAATAAGAGTAAATTATATAATTATTAGTAAAAACAGACGACTCATTAATTAGTGTCAATTTATAAATATGAAAATTGTCGTCATTAGGTTAGGTTAGGTTAGACTAGGTTAGGTTAGGTTAGGTTATTCAATGGTCAGGTGTACTGTGGTTTCTGTAGTGAGGGACGTAGAGAGGATGTGGGAGCCGCTAGGAGGAATAATAATTTTCTTTAGTATAAATTAATTATCTACGCGTGTTTAGCAGTCGTCATCAAGGGAGTGTAGAGTAGAGGTGAGTTTTTGATATTCTTAATGGTTTTATTTTCTTATGTGTGCCTTAGAACACACCTAAGAGTGATAATAATAATAATTCATATTTTTTGCCTTCTTGGTCATTCTTAATATATAACAACAATACATATTACCACGAGCAAACTTCTGTGGCGTCTTGCACTTAATAACGTAAGATAGCACGAAGCCTTTAATGCAGGGATAGTGAACCAGGAGAGACGTAACGTAATCCTGTAGTGAGAATATCAGGAGGCGAAGATACACGGAGGAGCGGTGTCCCTGAGGACTGGCCGGGGAAGAACAGGGGGGGTTGTGTTGTGAGTCATCTGGTGTTGAAGGTTTTCCAGGGAAGGAATTATAAATTAAATGTTGTTGTGGTTGATGTGAGGAACTGGATGGTTGGTTGATGAGAATTATTACGCCATCTAATGAAATACCATATAATTTTTCACATGTTGGTGTTATCGTCTGAGTGGAACATATCTCACTAATTGAGGATTGACCTGGTACATCAGGTACAAAAAAACGTATTAATAATTAAACACCGATTTGCCACGCCCTCGCACAAATTCTTGATGTGAATATCTTAACTTGGTCTACCGATTGAGTACAGTGTTGGGTCCGGATATCACAGATTCTCTACCGTTTATTTTATCCTTCATCTGGTGTTAAGTGAACGTGTCCAGCTAAGATGGAGTCTCTGTAATTTTAATGTTAGTTTAAACATAGTTTTGGTGCTTTGGCTTAACTCATTCAATTAGGTACGTTCTTACATCTCCCGTTATGAGGAATATTCAGTGTGTGGAGCTTCTGAGAATCTGGGTCATGATATATTAGTTCCAACCAGGAGCTTCTGTGATCCTAGCCGTGGTCTTCACCGAGGCACTTATTGCACAAACAGGATCAAGAGGCTGGTGTAAACGTGGAGCTCCGAGTACCACAGCTGGCACTCCTGGGTCATTGAGTTTCAGGTGTTTCGTATAAACCTTATTGACGTCAAGTCTCCTCTGTGTCTGCTACAACACACACCTCTTTTGTCCTGTAGCCGGAAATCCCTAGACTCTCAAATAAGAACGGGAACATCTGCCTCTGAAAGACTCGTACCTTAATCGTACTGTGACGTTGTTGCTGTTGTTGACGTCAAATTTTGCAAATGTCAGCACTGCAATATATCTCAAACTCGAGAACCAGCTCTATCATATCTCACTCACGCGGGCCCCTGACAGTACATGAATCAATGAACTTATTCACCAAATGTTTATGAGCCCTAACAGACAAGCCTTCTGTTGTTCATACGTAACGTGACACGAACTCCGGGTAGGAAAACCTTTCATTCATTTTCTTTCTACGTAAAGTGACAAGTAGACAGACTGGTACTGGAACAGACCGACCATTCACTGCTGCAGCCGAGGGAGATTACCTGAAAAAGACGAATGATTATTTATTATTATTATTATTATTATTATTATTATTATTATGCTGTCTATAATTTCTTTTAGAGGGGTCGGTAGTCTGACCCATACATAAGTAACGACACCACTAAATACACCACGAACGGTGGAAGGTAAACCGCGTCTTAAATATACGACCCATATGTTTACCCGTAAATCGTTCCACAGTCTTTAAATACGTATCATAATCCGGATATATTGTGAAAGTTGTATTCGTACAAGGATAAATTATCGCTTACTAAGGCTGAGACGAGGGAGAGGGAGGGATGGAAGGAGAGAGAGGGGGGAGAGGGAGGGATGGAAGGAGAGAGAGAAGGAGGGAGAGGGAGGGATGGAAGGAGAGAGAGGGGGGAGAGGGAGGGATGGAAGGAGAGAGAGGGGGGAGAGGGAGGGATGGAGGAGAGGGAGGGAGAGATAATCATGTGTTATTCAGTAAGAGGTCAAACTTTTTGTACACGTTACTGCAAAGGTAATGAAGAGCACTAACTCTCTGACTCTCTGACTGACTGACTGACTTACGTACTTACTTACTTACGGTATAGTATCCTTGTTGTCTAAGCCGTCTCTCAGTTAATACGTTATGCATCACTTTGTACAGCTTCCTCCGTATCTGTGGGACGTAAACCTGCTCTTTGGAAACATTTTATTTAGCTTACAAGGTGTAGGAAGTGAACCTAACCTAATCTAACCTAACCTAACCTAACCTAATCTAACCTAACCTAACCTAACCTAACCTAACCTTGCTGCAGCGTTAAGTCGCCTCGTAGTCAGCATTGTCAGGCTGTAGAGAGTGTTGATGAGGTGGAGAGCGAGGAAATAGGAATATAGGTGAATACATTATTTATCCCCTTTAGCCAGGTGACAGAAGGGACAGGTGAAAAGTGAGACTGGTGACAGGTGGGACAGAAGGGACACGTGAATGGTGGGATAGGAGGACAGGTGGGACAGGCGACAGCGCGAAATATCATTACCACCATCTTCCTTTAACAAATAAACCTAACCTAAGAATACTTGGCTCTAGATCACATGTCATAATTTCAATTAATTTTAGCATTCAACGTGATAATAATTATTATTATTATTATTTCTCATGGGCTGCGTTAGGCTTACCCATGCAACCAACTCCAAAGTTTGTTTTACTAGAGTTAAGGCACCAGGGCAGCCTTGACTGCGACATATATTTTACATTAGTGGTATGTTAGCCAGCCTATAGGGGGAGGCCAGTGAGACAGTATTGTACTGTTCATCGCCTCACTTCCCAAAACCACATTTTAAGTAGTATCCCCTAGGCCATGGGTTAGTTAAGATGTCGTCCCCATCCTCTCCCCCCCTGAAGGTAACGGGACACCACACAGAGTCCTCCACCGTGTCCTGTGGACCGTCGTGTGTCGACACGAGACTAAGTGTGTTAACCTAGGTTTGTTATCCCCTGGAAATATCACATGTGGAAGCCTGGTTTGACAAAAGCAATCCAGGCTGGCCTATTGCGCCTAAGTGGATAATCCAAGTCACGCTTTCCAGTTCTCCTTGCTGCGACAACCGTCTACAGTGACTGTCAGTGACGGGAGACTATGTGTGGTAACCCAAGAGTACTTTTTTTTTGTTATTCCCCGTAGAAAGAAGTTCTTGTGCGGAAGCCTGGTTGCAACAAGGGCAATCCAGGCTGGCAGTAAATGTATCACTTTAATAATAAAGGCTCTGTTAAGTCATACCCATAGTAGAGTAATCACATGTGGCCCCAAGTTGAAAATTCCCTCTTTAAGAAGATTAATTTTATTACAGCATGAATGTGATTGACTCATATATCCATGCAAATTGTAAATCATTGTATGGAAGCTTGACAAATCAATGTAAGTGCAATCATAATAATAATAATAATTAACGGTTTATTGAAAGAGCATGGCAGCCAGAAGGCTGAAAATATACAATTACATAATTGGGGAATGGGTCTCTTGATTTACAAATTATGTACAAGTAACATAGGTGATACAAATATGATATATAATAATTAGATGTTGATAATTTTTGCAATGGTTGGGACTGGGCTGTTCTTGTAGCAATCAGTTCGTGCTCGTATGGGCTGGATGCGGTTGGGCAGGTGTGTGGCCACGTGGCCAGGACAGTAGCTTGGGGCAATGCAGGTGTGCTCCATCCTTCAGGTTAGGTCAAGTGAAGCCGTGAGGTCAGGTCAAGTTAGGCAAGATCCAGCCACACTCAATATTGCTGTGTTTTTGTGCTTTTCCTTCGAGTTGAAATTGCCACTTTTGTATATCACTTGTGGGTTGCACTGTACTGTTGGTGTGAGTATGTTGATAAATCCAGATAGGAAGCAAGAGATGGGGGAGGGGAGGGCCCGACAGACCGGGTTGGCAGCTGTCTCCATGGTCAAGAGACCACGGCCGCGTTAGCGGATAGCGCCGACTACATAACATAAGAACATAAGAATGGAGGAAACTGCAGCGGGCCTATTGACCCATACTGGGCAGTCCCGTTTACACCCAACCCCTATTGCTCATATAAGCATCCAACCTTTGTTTGAAGCTATTCAGCGTGTTCGAGTTAATGATGATATTTGGTAACTTGTTCCATTCATCCACTACTGTCTTCAATATCTATACCAAGTGGTTGACATTGCATCCAAATATTTGATTCTTTCGCCATTGTTGTGAAAGTTAGGTTGTATATCGTCTTTAATTGTTGATGGTTTGATATCGTATAATTAAGCTCATCATTAGGTGGTGGTGATAGCAGAAACTTATCGTCCTAGTGGTTTAATTTACGCTATGTTAGGTTAGTTTAGTTATAGGTGTAAGTCATTCATGTTTTTGATAACATGCCGTTGTCCTCTGTGTTTTTATGAAGTGCTGCTCTCTTTTATGTGTATGTAAATCAATTTGTATATTTGAAAGGAGTTAATAATGTAGTATAGTAGTTGCTAACACCTACTTATATATTCCGTCTTATATAGGTAGATGGAGGAAATTTATAGTTTTCAAGTTATTTTCATTTTTTATTATAAATACACATTCCCGCATTTAAGTGTAACTCTGCCTATCAGTTTGAGTGTTACTGTGACGTGATAGTCGCGCTCATGCGCTGAATTTTTCATTGGCCAATGAGAGCAAGTCTCGATGAGCGTACAGTTGGAAGATGGTGTCTGCCAAATGTGACCCTTCGACACTACCACAAAAGTTTGCTTAGCACATTAGTAATTACCCTTTATGTTGAGGCTAATTGTGAGGGCTGGTGGGTGTTATGGCCGCCAGTCCTCCTGAACCTTGACCTAACCTGAAACTATTAAAGAATGGGATCTGAGGGAACGACCCAATTGTAGTCGCCCCCAATCCTAAGGTCTATGTTAAATTAGGAAGGGGCTCTGTGGGTCCGGGGTCCATTAGGACTGGGATTTATTAAGATTGTGTGGCCCATTAGGACTGGTCCCGTAATGACTGAGTATAATTAGGACTAGGGCCAATTACGACTTGGGCCCATTATACCTGTAGCGAGTTGTTAACGAGAGCGAACTGATAAACCATAATCTCTCTCAGTTAACAATAGACATATATTTATACGAGGATTTGCCTTAAGATTAACGAAATATAAAGACACATCAGCGGCTGACGTTTCAACATTATTTCTCGTTAATTTAAGTCTTCATTAAACATATTATGGCTGCTCTTGGTCGACTCGAATTAATGTTTACCACTGTTTGTATTCCTGCACTGTCTGTCTGTCTGTGTCTGTCTTTAATATAGCTTTAATCCATCCATCCATCCGTCTTTCTGTCTGTCTGTCTGTCCTTCCTTCCTTAAGTGTAAGAGGCGGGTGAGCGTGGTGTGTGTGTGTGTCATCTGGCAGTCTTAGAGTGTACCATAAGTGTCATCGTGTTGGGTGGTGGCTCCTCCCCAGTAGCAGCGAGAAGGGAACTTGGCCTGTGTCACTGAGACTCACCAAACAAGCAGAGGTGGAGCTGAAAACATTCCCCCGTTGGTTGAAGTTTTAATGAGTTTTCCTACCCGGCGGGGGGGGGGGAGGGGGGGGGGTTGAAGGGAAAGGAACATTCGCGAGAGATTTACAAATGCCGTAAAATATAGCAAGTACCAGAACTCGGCCAAACAGTGCACCTTATATGCATTCTTTTAGTCGTATTAGTGGGAGTTAGTCGGGAGGGAGAACGGGGTTGGGGGCGGGTAAGACTCGGGTTCTCCACCAAGAAATTAAGATCTGTAACGCTTGTGTATCGGCACATGCGCACTGTTGTTGCCATTGGTGCTGTACTTCCATTTTTTATTTTTTTTTTGGCATCTCCCTTCCTTCATTTTCTTTTTTGTTTAATAAAATTTCACAATACACCGAGAACGAACTGCCTACTCGTGTTTATATATACAGATAGAGAAATTATATGAACTATTTAAAGATAAATTAGAAAATAAATCTTGGTTCATTCAGTCTGTTAAGTGTTTGTTTGTATTGGCTCAGACGTGTGCTGGGAGACTCAGCTGGGAAGAGATGATGACCCGGGTGGTAAGTTTTAGCTTAAGAGTTTGAGAGTTAAGTTTTTTTAGGGCTGTGTGGGGGTGAAAGGCGTGTTAGTATGGTAGAGTGTGTGGGTGGATGAGAGGTGTGTTAGTATGGTAGAGTGTGTGGGTGGATGAGAGGTGTGTTAGTATGGTAGAGTGTGTGGGTGGATGAGAGGTGTGTTAGTACGGTAGAGTGTGTGGGTGGATGAGAGGTGTGTTAGTATGGTAGAGTGTGTGGGTGGATGAGAGGTGTGTTAGTATGGTAGTGTGTGTGGGTGGATGAGAGGTGTGTTAGTATGGTAGAGTGTGTGGGTGGATGAGAGGTGTGTTAGTATGGTAGTGTGTGTGGGTGGATGAGAGGTGTGTTAGTATGGTAGTGTGTGTGGGTGGATGAGAGGTGTGTTAGTATGGTAGAGTGTGTGGGTGGATGAGAGGTGTGTTAGTATGGTAGAGTGTGTGAGTAGGTGAGAAGTGTGTTGAAGGACCGATTGGCTGACCCCACGAATGTTTTAAGTTGAGAATTGATCATGTAAACATATGTTGTATGCTGTGAACTGCTTGTGTCTGCCAAAGTAAATGGATGTGTTTAGTGCTGAGACTTATCACCGCGTTGTCCCCCCCCATATGTTAGGATACAACTACGCCTTGGGGTACACCAGTGAAGATATACGTCTGTTTTGTCTTAACTCGTACAACTCTTTACGGATTTTTACATTTTTGTTTTTTTTCGTACGATTTTTGCTTGATTTTTTACTTTTCATTTATAATATTTTACTAAGTGCTTACTTCTTCATCTACCTGACTTAATTATTGACTTATGTCTTAGATCGTTTTTGTCAAATTTCCACAATTCTCGTTTCGTCTTCTCGTCTTCCCTGTATAACCCCAGTATTGATATCCTCGTGTTGATCGAGTGAGGAGTTGCCGCCTCATGTTACTGTAATGGATTCGTTGTCTTAACCTAGATAATTATGACTAATGGCGTATATCTGGGCTGGACTTAACATAATCACTGACACTTAGTAATGTCATCGGCCTCAGCGTACATCATGTTGATTACGTTTAGAGGGTTAGCTGCAGTGTGTGTCTCACCTAAGTAATGACTGGCTAAATGGGCGCGTGTACCGATAGAGCACAACAGTGTATTCTCATCCGTTTTTCAGACACTTGTTGTTTAGACTCACTTCGATTACGTGCTTCATTACCTTAGTAAGTTGTCGAGGTACAGAAACACTGTACTGTACAGGTCACCAGTCATCGTTGGCCCGGGAACCACTGTGTATAGTTAGTACACCCGGAAATGTTGTCCGAACAGAGATATATTGGATGTATCTCTCGCTTACGTGATATTATCGTAAAACCAGAACTTGAAAATTTTATTTTAATAATGTAGAAAATTTCCCATGAACCACAAGTTCTTTTTTGTAGTAGTATTTTTTTCAAGGTTGAAGTAAAGTCGCTTTAGGAGTGTAGCAGCCCAGTGGATACAACTCTTGCTGTCTTGGAGGTTGCTTGTTCACTCAGCTGTACCGTTAATGGGAGGTAACCGATTTTATTGTTTGGGAAGTGAAGGCGGTCAGGTGCACTGCCGGCCGCGTTGGCTGCTTTTAATATAGGTGTTTTGGTAAGCCTTAACTTTTTTTCTGTATTTTCCTTCAGTTCGAATGAAATCATTTTTGCAAAAAGAAAATGTTAGTTAAACTCAATGATAATTCCTTTACCGCCAAAAATCTTAAATTTTTTTCTCGAAAAAATTGTTTTTTCCTGTTAGATTTTTATTAAACATTAATTTCACTTCCCCTTCACATTGTCTGATGTAAGTCTGACACATTGTATTACTCTGACAAGTTTACTTGGTTCTTTATAAGCTCCCGAGGTAATCAATCCTCTTCTCTTATATTTACATATTATACACATACATATTAACACATATTAATACATATTGTTTTACTCTTTAACAAGTTGGTTGTTAGGTTACCCTACAATTTATTATTCTTGTGTTTTACGCAACGGTAAATTCAGGTTTCTAAATTAATTATTTTATAGAGATTTACAATTAATTGAACCGAAATAGTCTTAATACATTAATTGTTGACAGAAAGCAATGTTTATTTATCTATTGAATATTCAACTAAAGGCAAAGTTGATTTCGTCATTAAGTATTAGCATAAGCCATAGTTATTTAATTAATACATTATAATGAAACAGTAGTAGCTTATGTGATTACAATCTACTTGGTAAATTACATTAAAGGAAAGGTGTAGCAGATAGTGAAGATTAATGAGGAAATATTCACAGGTAGTCTCCTATATTACCTGGCTATATATTTCAACTGTAATATAAATTGAAATGAAAATCTACAGTGGGGAATATTGAGCGTTCATTCAGCTGTATCTCTTAAAAGAAACCCGGGGAATTAAAACTATTGTCACCGTAGGCAGTTAGTGTCAGGATTATACATATTAAGTACAGGTCAGATCTCCTGATAGTGTGTGTATAACTGACGGGCAGCGGACGCCGGGATAAAAACATGGTAACAAATTGATGCTCCGTGGCAGTGTTTCCGAACGAGCCTCCGACATGGAAATATAGCGTTCATTAATTACACATCAGTTGGATATGTCAGTCAATAAAAATATATGAAGATAGACTGCCACTCGCAGGCCAGAATTAAAAAAAAAAGTGTACGCAGTTCAACGTCGAATAGAGTAGAGTAGGGTAGTGCTTGGATTTGGTTGGCTTGGGTCGGGTAGGGTATGGTGGGACGGGGGTGAGTAAAAAAGGAAGAGTTGGAAAGATGATATATTGCTATCAAAGTCTCAACCTGTCTTGTACACACAGGCAGAAGTGTATCTTTACACTTACGGTGTCATACAGTGACACAACAGACGATATATTCTGAAAAAAAGATCTTTGGTGGTGTGTCTTGCTGGTTGCCCTGATAACCAAACTGGGGATAAACCAGTGACTCGCATGTTTTGTATTATTATATTAATAACTTTTGGAACAATGACAGATGTTTCTTAGAGGTTAGTTGAGTGATAGGAAACGTTAACAAAATAATGGAACATTTCCCTGAGTAGACGAGGATGTGCAAGTTGCAAGGCAGTGCATTTAAGACTTGGATTCCTTGCATTAAATGCATATAGTATCAAAACTAAAATAAGCTTAGGCTCTCACCGAGAATAGTGATAATGTTGTTCACAAAGCTTCGGTACTCTCTATATAGTGAATGCCAAGATCACGACTGGAATTCACATTGCCGACTCAGATGGTGTTCCACTTATGGAAATAATTTCGGAAAAAAAGCACCTCTCTTTGTTATCGGTAATGTCGACCTTTCAGACAGATGAACATAGCTGAGGTTTGCCGCTTCTTAAATGTGGAGTAGACACCTTTTGCACTGGAGCTCATTATGTGTTTCGAAACATGATTTGTATTATTGTAACAGCAATTAAGGACAATTAACATATGTCTTTGGTTTAGAATCTCATGGGTGTTATATTGTAAACATTGACATTTGCCAATTTAAACATTAAATTCCTTCCATTTATAAATAGAGCAAGACTCTTGAGTTTACATTACAGTTAAACAAATACAAGTGTAACGTGTCAACTATTCCGGTGCAGCTGCGGTTACATTCATATGCAACATTTCTATATGACAACATATCTTCTGAGTTGAATGTTTCTAAATGTGCGTAAAATAAAATAAACTTTTTTGTTGTGTGTACATGCGTCTGTTTGTCCATTTATCTTCCCATCTGTCTGTCTGTCTGTCTGTCTGTCTGCCTCTGCAATCATTCCTCATTTTTCATTGAATACCGCAACATGAAACAAGTGGGATAAATTGCGAGACCTTCACTAGGACGACAATATTTATACATTAATCTTCCAGCAGTTTATATCAACTCTACTTATACGGAATTTTGCTGGATTTTATAGACTGGCCCATAAACGCGACTGACGTACACACCCACCCCACCCCACCCCAAACCAAACCAAACCAATCCACCCTAGTTTTCTTAAGAAATGCTGTTAACTTGTACACCCAGCCACTTGCCTGTAGACTAGTGTAGCCTGAACCCCCTTTCTTTTACCCTCTCCTGTACCCACACCCTCACTCTGTCTCGTCATCAATATAGTAACTCTCTTACACCATTGATTCTTTTTACAGCAGTTCGCAGCTAGTTTATTGTGCACACCATAGTCATCCTGTGAGCAGTAGAGCAAAATGGATTACTGAGTATAGGCCACAAATTTGTTTATCAGACCCCCAGTAGTCAGGATATTATGTCATTAGTGTTAGAGGATTCCCAGTACATTGTTTGATTAGTTCGGTATATTGAAGTTTGCTTGGCTACTAGATGCGAAGTGTGGATACAGCTTTAGTGTATCAGTTATATAAAGTCCTGTGCCTGGATCTATCCCTTTAAGGTTCTATTTTTTCACAGTCTAAGATGGAGTGTTAGGGTGTGTGGCCACACACTTTGCATTAGTTTTGTTCACATCTGCCAGAGGGACAAACTGCCAGAGGTACTTTATATCCTAACCTCAGTCTAGCCGTTACAACATCTTGTAATCTAGTGATCTTGCTACTTGCTCCATATACATGTTTCACTTGATACATTTCATCATGGTAAACTTGTTTACTGGCTTGAAATTCGTCAGAAAGCTTTCTCTTGATTACAGTTCTTAAGGTTCTGTTTGACAGTCCTAGATTTTTTTTATTAATATTATTTTTTTTATACACGGGGATTAGCCCACCCGGGCACAGGTCACTGACTCACATCGGGGCCTGGGGGCGAAAATGTAATAATAATAATAATAATAATAATAATAATAATAGCAATTCGTAGTAAATAATATTTATAATAAAAAAATGAAAATAAAATAAGATGATAATGATAATAATAACACTAATAATAATAATAATAATAATAATAATAATAATAATAATAATAATAATAATAATTCATAGTAAATAAAATTTATAATAAAAAATGAAAATAAAATAAGATAATAATGATAATAATAACACTAATAATAATAATAATAATAATAATAATAATAATAATAATAATAACAACAACAACAAAGAACCAAAAAAATACTAAAATGAAAAAAAAAATTATCAAAAGTGAGAAATAATATATGTACAAGTAAGTTGTGTTGTCAATAGTAAGAGAAACAATGGAGACCCTGCAATTGTGTGTAAATGAGGCAGAAAGTCAGATCAGCAACCTGGGACTTGGTCACAATTTTCGTGATGCCATTTGGCAGCAGAGTCTACCATTAGACAACACATTATGCTTCCAATACCTTCCCAGGTGGTAGTACCTCCCTGTTTGGTAGCTGCCTACTACAACTACGCAACATTGTCATTGTTGGACGCGAGTTTAGCTAAGGCATCAACTCTATCGTGTTCACTAATGCCTATGTGAGAGTAGATCCACAGCAGCTTGGTCCTGATACCCCCGTCAACATGACACTTTTGCTTGTGTTTGGCTTCAGAGACAAGCGGGTGACAATCTGAGTCTCGGGTATCAAAGGCAAGTAGTGAGGATAAGGAGTCAGTGATGATGAGACACTCAGTGGCAGAGTCTTCAAGTTTCAGGGCTGTGAGTATGACAAATAGTTCAGTTTGTAGAGTGGATGCCCTCTTACTAATTTTCGCTCCTCTCTTTATTACATTGCCGTTAGGCTGAGTCACAATGACATCATTTCCAGCCCCCCACAGACAGTGTTAAGAGAGCCGTCAGTGTAAATGGTCTGTGTCACACTATTTTCAGTCTGTAGGTTATATATGTGTTCAAGAGCTCTCACTTTGGAGGTGTATGTGTGGTCAGTCGCTTAGGCGGGTACGTGGGTGTTGTGATGTCGAAGGGAACTGTCCACTAGGGTGGCAAGAAGCGCTGCTGTGTCTCAGCTTTGTACAGATGGTCTAGTCCAAACATTCTCATATTGTAGCTGAAGCTTGGATCCATTTAGATTCGCCAATCTCATGACTCATATATTCTAGCAGTTTCTTAGAAGCAATATTATCTGGATTACCAAGCAAGAGCCTCAGGGCTATCATCAGGTTGACTTTATTATTTTATCTTTGACACTGGGTATACTAGTTCTTTCCTCATATTAAGTACTTCAGTGCTCATGGGTCATATTAGGATAATTCTAAGGGCTTTATTTTTCATTTTTTCGAGCTTGTCAATGTCTTTCCCGTCACGAAGGACCAGGGCTGGTGCGTGGTAATCTATCAGAGATCTTATATAGCCTAGACACATTGTTTTGACAATTTTGATATTAGCGCCATAATGTGGGCTGTACTCCGCTACATATTTAAGGGGTTTTAACCTATCAGTACACCAGCGAGTTAGCTGTTGTCTGGCAGGTGAGGTACAGGGGATAAGGACACAGAGATATTTAAAATAAGAGACATAGTCAGTAGTGTTGTTACCTATCTAAAGCTTTGATGGTCCACATTTGCTGTTACCAGCTTGTTTGATGAATACTTTAGCTTTCTCAGTTGAGATGATGAGAACAAAGTTCTCACAGGCTGACTGTACATGGTTCAGGATGGTTTGTATTTCACGATGAGTTTTAGTATGTATTGAGTATAAAAAATATCTGCATAGCCAACAGTAATATTGTTGAGGCTGTCTCGATTGCATTTGATAGTGCATTTATAACAACATTGAGCAAAGTGGGACTAAGTACTCCACCTACATGCATTTTGGCTAGCTCGTACAATATAGTTGCCTACTGGCAATATCAAATGCAGCTTTTAGGTCAAGAAATGTGGTGTATCTGTGCCTTTCATCACCATGCACACTTATGAATGTGGTAATGCAATTATGTACATTTTGACCACGTAAAAAACAGTATAAGTTAGGGGACATGGGTTCTCTGATCCTATATAATAGTCTACCAAGAACCATCCTCTCAAAGGTTTTACACAGGCAGCTGGTTAATGAGATGGGACGAAAAGCATCAGGCTGCCCCGGCACTGGTTTTGGCAAAACAATACTGCTGGTCCATGATGTGGGTAGCTGGCCTGTAGAATGACTCGTATTGTACAATGCCAATAATGGATTGCCCGGCACACGCTTTAGTAGGCTAATAATATGGAAGGTGATTCCGTCCTCACCAGGTGTTGGGTCTTCCCTTGGCGAGGGCGGCATCAAGCTCCCTCTCAGTATATGGAACATCACACTCATCGTGCTCTTTGCCCAGCATAAAGCTAATGAGATTACTTCTCTCTACAGACTTCGCATCAAGGAGTCCTAGTTAGTCCATTACATAACTTCGCGTCACCCCCCCCCCTCCCTCACACCCACACACTATCCATAAACGCATTCAGATTTCCCCCCCAATTGCCCTCCTTCATACCATTCAGCGTACCTCACTTCTAGGTTCTCTCTCTCTCTGCTTCCACTTCACTGCCGTGTTACTATATCAACCTCTCTCTTAATCTTCCCTCTATGTCTGTCTCTTTCTCTTCTCTCCTCTCACCTCTCCCTCTCTCACCTCTCACCAGCAGTTAGTTCTCTCCATGTGTCCAAACCCTCCTGACAGTTCATCATTAACCTTTTCAGCGGGAAACTCTCCTTACCATCTCCTTTCATCGCTCTCCCCTTCCACACACACACACACACACACCATCATTCCTCACTCTTGTCACATTTCTTAATTCTGTGCCGCCAGACTCTCGCCTCCTTCATTTCATCAAGGTAGCGCGCGTGGCTCTCCTAATTGCGTACGTCTCTCTCTCTCTCTCTCTCTCTCTCTCTCTCTCTCTCTCTCTCTCTCTCTCTCTCTCTCTCTCTCTCTCTCTCTATCTCTATACTCTACTCTACTCTGCTCTTTCTCTCTGGTAAACCTGTCATCATCAACGTGTCTTAAACTTGGCATCTCCAGCTGTCGTGAAAAAATAACTTATCAAATCACCATTAAAAAGGGACCACGTCTTATCCCCCCTCCCCCCACGTCCGTCTCCTCCTTCCCTCCCCTACCCCTCTCGTCTTTCCACCCCTCCCCCTTCCCCTCTCTACCTCCTTTCCCCCTCCCCCCTCCTACCTCCCTTCCCCCTCCCCCCTCTCTACCTCCCTTCCCCTCCACTAACTCACTTCCCCTCCCCTACTCACATCCCCTCCCCTACCCACACCCCCTCCCCTACCTCCCATCCCTCTCCCACCCCCTTTCCCCTTCCCCTAACTCCCTCCCCTCTCCCCCCTTCCTCTCCCCTACCAAAATCCCCATCCCCCTTCCCTACCTCCTCCCCCCCCCCCTTCCCGTATTACCTGAGAGTGGTAAAATACTCGCCTGACTTGACCTGACAACTGGGTGCGTCACCTACATAAGGCTTCATCTCTCAGACCTTGACCACAGGGGGGGGTGGGGGGGGGGGGGTTCCTTCTGCTGCCTTACACTTGTCTGTTTGTTCCTCAACTTGTCTTTGTTTTAACACTTATTTACGTCTCACTTCCTTTTGTCTTTGAGGGGGTGAAGGGAGAGGGAGAAGAGGTAGAAAGGGGTAGAGAAGAACGGTAGGAGGAGGGGTAGAGGAGGAGGAAGGAAGAGAAGGAAGGAGATAGAGAAGAGGAAAAAGGGGGTAGGGGAGGAGGGGGACGTAATAGTTATTTGTATAGCTTTTTATTGCTCTCTCTCTCTCTCTCTCTCTCTCTCTCTCTCTCTCTCTCTCTCTCTCTCTCTCTCTCTTGCATGACCCTCATCAATAAACACCGCCCCCCTCCCTCCCGTATGACCCCGGCCACCCACAACACGTCACGGATCCTTTTCATCCCGAGACGAACACCTAGTCTCACCTGCCCATTAACACCTGGTCTTAATGAATAGGGGCGAGGGGCTGTCGGAGGGAACAAAAATGGTGATATTAATGGGTGATTGACGACTTAGGAGCCCCTCAGAAAAATTTATTATAGAACATGTTGTGGCTGACGTGGTTGGTTGCCGTGGTTGGTTAACGTGGTTAGTTGCCGTGGTTGGTTGACGTGGTTGGTTGCCGTGGTTGGTTGACGTGGTTGGTTGCCGTGGTTGGTTGACGTGATTGGTTGTCATGGTTGGTTGTTGTAGTTGATCGATAGTGATTTTATTTTCGGGGGTAAATTTTCACTTGTTGACGCTATACGAAATCAAAGTTGAATCTATATTTTTCCGATGGCCTTTGGTGTGTTATGAATGAATTTGACCTCATTCACCTTGTGCAAATTAATAGTTTCTGAGCTAGCTTCCCTCCCATCCCAGAATCTAGAGTTTTGCAATAAAAATCAAGGTTAAAAGTGTTCCAAACACAACGAAAAACATCGCAAAAACAGTTTTGAATCTAACTTAACCTAACCTAACCAGGGGAGCTCCACAATAGTTCTATGTTCTGGGTGTGCACCACCACGTACGAACATAGAAAATAACATCTTAAATATCTCACTTATACGTAATTTGCGCCAGAAATGCCATTGAAGAAAAGTGTCTTAGAATTGTCAAAACTGTTGATTGTAACTATGAAATTTCCAAGATTCGTTTAGTGGCAACAAGTGAATAATACCATGTTCAGTTGGTTTACGTTCAGTTGAGTTGATAGTGGATGGACTTTAAATAATTGTCGTTTTTTTTTCATTCGTTGTAAAATGCTATTCATTACCCATCCTAATAGGTTCCAGTCTTATTAAATGGGATTCACAAGAAATGGAGAGGTAAAATTATAAGAAAACTGAAAGAAAGAAAAAAAAGAGAGAGGAGAGAGAGAGAGAGAGAGAGAGAGAGAGAGTACTGCTGGTGGGGTAAGAAAGAAGAGGAATACTGCAGGTTGGGTACAACACTTTAATAACTGCGGTAACATTTTTATATTTTACTTGTAATTAAAAAACTCCTCAAGACCCTTCCTTAAGATCCTGTTTATTGCGTGTGTGTGTGTGTGTGTGTGTGTGTGTGTGTGTGTGTGTGTGAGAATTCTCGACTCATCCAACTTAACACACACGCACACACACACACACACACACACACACTATACATGAGAAAAACACAAAACAAAACAAAAATCATCAACGTCCACCTGTAGTGATGTTTCCACTCCCTCACCTCTATTGTTTCTCTCCAGTCATGTGTGGGTGAGGGAGGGGAGGGTAGAGGGGTTACGGAGGGAGGGGAGGGGTGAGGGAGGGGAGGGGTGAGGGAGGGGAGGATAGAGGGGTTACGGAGGGAGGGGAGGGGAGAGGGAGGGGAGGATAGAGGGGTTACGGAGGGAGGGGAGGGTAGAGGGGTTACGGAGGGAGGGGAGGGTAGAGGGGTTACGGAGGGAGGGGAGGGGTGAGGGAGGGGAGGATAGAGGGGTTACGGAGGGAGGGGAGGGTAGAGGGGTTACGGAGGGAGGGGAGGGGTGAGGGAGGGGAGGGGTGAGGGAAGGGAAGGGAGGGTAGAGGGGTGATGGACGGGAGGGGTGGGGCAGGGGATAGGGGACTGGGGGAGGCAAGAAAAGAAGGAGTAAGGGTAAGGATGAAGAAGGGGGAGGGGGGTGGAGGGAAGGAGGATGGACGGGTGGGGGAGGAACAAGGGTGAGGTACGGGAGGGGGAGGCAAAAACCAGGTTGAGAGATGGAAGGGGAATATGAGGGAGGACAAAGGGAAGAAGAGAGGTCACGTAACCTTTCCCTCCCCCTTCCCTCTTCTCCCGTCCATTCATTCTGCCTCCCCCCTCCCCCCCCCCCCACGTGTCTCCTCCCTCCCCCTGTCTCCTCCTCCATTACCCTTTCTTCAATCTTCCTCCCCGCCCTCCTCCCCCTTTCCCTCCATTCTCCCCTCGGCACAATAACACACTATGTGAATCTGTGGATTTTATGGCAGAGTACAGTATAGCAGAGTACAGTATAGCAGAGTACAGTAGAGCAGAGTACAGAATAGCAGAGTACAGAATAGCAGAGAACAGTATTGAATTGAATTCATTTGAAACAGTTTAATTAGCTAGAAAACACAGATACAGAGTGGATAATGATAACAATATTAACATGGCTGAGCCAGTTGAGAACCTGAGCTCTCCTTTAGGCACCTGATATATTCTATACATTTATCTCAAGGAAGTATTATGTAACATTTAGTATCATCTGGAATAGTACAATAGCATGGTGGTAAGAACATCTCATAATGTTACCACGGTTATCACTTCAATATTTCTTTATTTTATTTCATTATTATTTTATTTCTTTATTTATTTTATTTTTCTACATCTATATATATAAAACAAAGAAGTATGTGTGTTTGTGTGTCCGCACGAGAATCTCGGAACCTACTTTACCGATCTGTAGTAATGATGGGTGGTGTTATATGTGGTGATGATGGATGATGTTATGTGTAGTGATGATGGATGGTGTTATATGTAATGATGATGATGGATGGTGTTATATGTAGTGATCATGGATGATGATGTTATATGTAGTGATGATGGATGTTGTTATATGTAGTGATGACGGATGATGTTATATGTGGTGATGATGGATGATGTTATATGTAGTTATGATGGATGATGTTATATGTAGTGTTGATGGGTGGTGTTATATGTAGTGATGATTAGACAATAAAATAATAACAGTTTAATGCTAAAAAAATATACTTTGCTGTACCCTTGTAGTGAAAAACATGGTGGAACTTACATACACCGTTAATGAACTATTGATGGAAGAAGTTTTGGGGACTGAACAGTGAGACAATGTGGATCCTCCCGGAGGGTGGCGTCCTACCGTGGCCTAGCGCATGAGCCGATTATAACTCTAGTATAACGCGGGTATAACAAGTATAACGCGAGTATAATGAGTATAACGCGGGTATAACTCTAGTATAACGCGATGCAATGAGTATAACGCGGGTATAACCCTAGTATAACGTGGGTATAACGCAGCATCATGCAGGAGAGCACAGCGACACGCTGCAGCTCAGTATATAACAAGATATGACAGGTTAATATAACACAACAAAGCGAAGTATATCATGCCACAAGTGTATGCTGTCACTGTCTCTGTGTCCGGGTAATATGCCGGAGTATATCTTGGGGAGAAGTTTGTGATATATTACCGTGGTATGTTGCACCTAAGAGTCCAATGTGATAAATATCTCACTTTAACACACACACACACACACACACTTCCTAAGTGTACTGTACACCATAACAGAATAACACCTCCTGTAATCCATTGTCTGGCCATAGGACTGAACCCGTGTCTCGTGAGCTCTCTGAACCCGTGTCTCGTGAGCTCTCTGAACCCATGTCTCGTGAGCTCTCTGAACCCATGTCTCGTGAGCTCTCTGAACCCGTGTTTCGGGGGGTCTCTGAACCTGTGTCGTGAGCTCTCTGAACCCGTGTTTCGTGAGGTTCCTGCACAGTGCCTCGTGTGTTTAGAGCTCATAACGCCATAAGTTAGCTCCGACAACCCTAAACTGTACAGCAAAGGCTATTTATTAACTCCCTAGGAGGGTGTGAGAGTACTGTAATCGGGGTGTGTGTGTGTGTGTACACCGTTGAATATTGATCTTTGTTTTTACTTCATTTCCTTCTCCTTTATCGATTTGTTTCCTTACTTATTTGTCTTCTTCTCCTCTTCGTGCTTGTCCTCCTCCTCATCTCCTTCTTCTCCTCCTTTCCTTCTTCTCTTCCTCTCCTTCTCCTCTTCTCCTTCTCCTCTTCTCCTTCTCCTCCTCTCATTCTTCTTCTCTTTCTTCTCCTCCTCCTTCTCTCATTTTTCTCCTCCTTTTCCTCCTCCTCCTCTTCCTCCTCCCCCCTCTTCCTCCTCCTCCCCCCTCTTCCTCGTCCCCTTCTTCTTCTGGTTCCTCAAGGTTTCTCTTCAAACATACGAGGGGGTTGATACCACCAACTTGAAGCGCCAATTGACCTCCAGACGGCAGCACAGAAAGTAATATAGACAACCATAGATCCATTTTTTAACACATTTTCTTTTAAGGAGTGGTAAGGAAGGGGGAACTATATTAAAACTTATCTCCCCCTCCCCCCACACACACATTTTTATATACCAACCTTCTCTCTTTTTATCTCATATGTGCCTCAATATCCCGTACTCGTCGTCAAGGAGTGAAGAAACTTTTTTTGTTCCTTGTAGAATTTTACCTAAAAGGGACAAAATTCGTAGGACACCCCCATATCTGTGGCTCCTTGGGGGGGGGGGGGGGCGTCATGAAGCTCCCCCTACACCTCCACTTCCTTAGACCCCGTTTGTCCTCCCTCACTCGTCGTTATCCCTGTGTGTCGTAAAAAGCGACTAAAAGGGAGGGGAGGGAGGGGGGTGGGTGGTTGATGATGCCATTAACGGTATGAATAACCCCGTAATAAAGACACAGTATCACCGTGAGTCGTGAGGGACGCTCAATCCATCGACCCTAAGCTCTGTAAAACCTCTCAAGTTTATGACTGATATATGAATGAAATGATGAATGAAATCGATGGTGGTGGAATGAATGAAGGTGTGAGTGCTTGGGATTGATGTTTATGAATGTATATCTTATATCTAGTTGAAATTTACTGGGTAAGTATTGTAGGTTCAAATAGATGAATTAATTATGAATGAAATGATTGATGAATGATTGAAAGATGGAATAATTGATGACAATATAAGAGGGAATAAGTGATTCAGGATAAAACAGAATGGACGAAATATATGGCTAGATAGATGAATGAAATAGGTAAAAGCTGGATACAAAATGAAAAAATATATATAAATATTTATGAAAGAAGAACTACACTTGTATACACGTCTCACTGTAGTTTAAAGAAGAGTTGATCAATGGTGAAAACTTGGGTTTGAAGCGAGAGATAAAGTTGAGAGACAAACGAGACATAGAGATAAGAGAGAGAGAGAGAGAGAGAGAGAGAGAGAGAGAGAGAGAGAGAGAGAGAGAGACTATCAATAAAGGAGGAAGAGACGTACCAGCAAACACATTACACATCCCAAAAGGTCCACGAGAGCATGAAATACCAAGTGAAAACTCGGGTTATTGTTTTGAACGAGGAAGCACTCTGGACAATTACCGGCCTGGTTCCTACACCCTCTAAAAAATATGTGTATATCTGACTGAAGGGTGATATAATTTCGATGTGTTTCACCTTATGTACCTGGAGACTTTTCCTGGTACATTGTGTAATTACGTGCGGTTATGAATTAGTGTATTGTGGGTTAATAGAATGGTGTTGATGACAAATAGTGATGTAGGTAGTAAGTATTGATGATGAAGAGGAGTTTAAGGTAAGGATTTGTTTTAGGTATAAGGAGGATTCAGTGATGGGAGGGTGAAGAAGGTTTGCGTTCAGCTCGTGTGTGTCAGAATGTTTAGGTGTCCATGGGTCTGTACGTCCGTGGGTCTGTGCGTCTGTGGGTCTGTGCGTCCGTGGGTCTGTGCGTCCGTGGGTCTGTGCGTCCGTGGGTCTGTGCGTCCGTTGGTCTGTACGTCCGTGGGTCTGTACGTCCGTGGGTCTGTACGTCCGTTTATCTGTGCGTCCGTGGGTCCGTGGTTCGTCAACAAGATACCTCGATCAAATAGTTACGTATATAAACCAAACTTTATTAAACGCCACATATTGACAGAACTATCCAGGGAATTTTGTCCACAACTGTACATGGAGTAGTTAAGAGAGCTGCTGGTGATTCTATTAAGACACGGATACAAATATTACAGGTGAGAGGAGTGGCTTATCTCGTACTGTGCTGGGGGGGGGGGGGGTGTGGAGGGAGGGAGGGAGGGGTGGTAGGATGGAAGGGGGCGGGAGAGATGGGGAGGGTGGCTCGGAGAGAGGGAAAGAGAGAGAGGGGGGTGGAGGGAGGGACAGAGAAGCCAGAGAGAGTATTGAGTGTTGTTCATAGTTTTTGTACCTAATCAATAAACAGAGAGTGAGTGACACAAACCGACAGTGACTCGGGTGAGAGGCTCAAAACAACACTTAATGCTCCTCCAGTAGGATTCGAACCCACAGCACACAGGTACCAAGCTAGTACACTACCAACTGTACCATAAAGAATGGTTAACAGTTACGTGAACCTGAACTATTACTGTTGGCCCAGGGAGAACCTAACCTAACCTAATCCAGCTTAACCTAACCAAACTCGTGCAGTATAACCCAACCTAACCCATGCAGTCTAACCGAGCCTAACCCATGAAGTCTAACCCAGTCTAACCCATGAAGCCTAACCCAACCTAACCCAGTCTAACCCAGCCAAACCCAGTTTAACCTAACCTAACCTAACCTGCCACTGCTGACCCAGGTAGAATTTAAACAACCCCATCACGTGATATAACAAATTGACTTTTCCAGGTGATCCGCCATCGCTCGGGGGACGGCAACCACTCTTAATCACATCTACACACACACACACACACACACACACTACTCTATTGCTTCTGTTGGATTCGACCCCAATAGTAATGTTTGTGTATTACGAGTAACTGAGGAGAGGTAGTGTTGGAGTAGAGGAGGAGAACTGTTGGAGTAAAGGAGGAGAACTGTTGGAGTAAAGGAGAACTGTTGGAGTAAAGGAGGAGAACTGTTGGAGTAGAGGAGGAGAACTGTTGGAGTAGAGGAGGAGAACTGTTGGAGTAGAGGAGGAGAACTTTTGGAGTAGAGGAGGAGAAATGTTGGAGTAGAGGAGGAGAAATGTTGGAGTAGCGGAGGAGAACTGTTGGAGCAGCGGAGGAGAACTGTTGGAGTAGGAGGAGAACTGTTGGAGTAAAGGAGGAGAACTGTTGGAGTAAAGGAGGAGAACTGTTGGAGTAAAGGAGGAGAACTGTTGGAGTAGAGGAGGAGAACTGTTGGAGTAGAGGAGGAGAACTGTTGGAGAACGCTGGAGAAGTGTAGGTAGGAGAACGCTGAAGGACACTACATCTCTATGAAGGATTCTATCTCCTGCTGAAATAATTCCTTGTAATTTCGTTTCAAGTTTTGGAGTGAATATCTCAACGACTCTTCAAGTGATTCGCCTCATTCAGTAAACACGAATGACTCGGCATAATGTTCACTTGAGTATTGATTGATTCGGCTTATGTTGCTGCCACCTGTTGCTGCCGTCTCGGGGATCTGATCGTACATATTTTTTTTCGTTTTTTTTTTAAGTCTGTCTTATTTTGTCTTTAATAAGTATTGTTATTATTATTATTATTATTATTATTATTATTATTATTATTATTATTATTTCTAGACCCAACTGTTTCACTCTTGACTTCGTTATACATGTACAAAATGTTTAGCATCAGTCAGTGTGGTTTGGTATGTTGGGCGGAGGAGACGAGAAGACCTTGTCAATTAACCACATCCCTTCCATACTGTGACACGGACAGAGGCTAACACAGGGTGGCACCAACACCTAGACGTATTGAATGATTGGTGGCATTCTTAAGTCAGTTGGCAGCAGTACAGGTGAAGTTAGGAGGTAGAGAGGGTGGTAGAGAGGGTGGTAGAGAGGGAGGTAGAGAGGGAGGTAGAAAGGGAGGTTAGAGATGGACAGTTACAAGGGTGAGAAGGTGGGTTTGTAGAGGTTATTTATTTATCTACCTGTTATTGAGGTCTTGTGTGTGTGTGTGGACGGAGCCTTTCACCAGATAGGGAAGTAACCAGACTATTTGTGTAGGGGAAGACGAGGCCTGCACGGGGGACGAGGTAGAAAAGTAGGAGGATGAAGAGGGAATGGACGAAAAACAGGTAGAAGGAAAAGAGGTAGAAGGAGGAGGAGGAGAAGGGAGAACAGAGAACAGTAAGGAGGAGAAAGAGGAAGAAGAAGAGGAAGAGGAGGGGCAAGAGGGAACACATCTTCACGCCTCACCGCTACAGGTAATGAGATACGTAGAGCCTAAGCAGTACTGAGGTGTCTTTTTTTTTTTTTTAGTTTAACAAATTTATTGGCAGAGCTTGTAGTACAGTTTGCCTATTCTGAGTAATTCAGTCAGGTCTTGACACTGAGGGTGGTATCACTTCTCACTGCCAGGCAGGACAGAGGTTCATACACAAAGAAATACATCATATTCATTAACAGCTATATATATGTATAGAGGTCAGATTCATATGGATAATGTCACTGTTCACTGCCATGCAGGACAGAGGTTCGTACACAAAGATTTGCATCATATTCATTGACAGTACATATACATATATGTAAACACACACACACACACATATACATACATATGCGTATATACATACACATATACATGTACACGTACATATACATGCACACACGCACACATACATACATATACGTCGGTCAGATTCATGTGGGTAATGTCACTTTTCACTGCCATACAGGACAGAGGTTCGTACACAAAGAATGCATCATATTCATTGACACTATATATAGGTCAGATTCATGTGGGTAATGCCACTGTTCACTGCCACGCAGGACAGAGGTTCGTACACAAAGAAGGAAATACATCACATTCACCAGCAGCATATATGGGTCAGTGGATCACATACATTGGAGTCATATTCTAGTTGAAGACTAATCAGTGTGGGCTAGCAAATTTGGGATAAACAGTCTTGATTGATTTAATTACATTCAACTGAGGACCAAAACCACCTCACCTTTTCAACACTATGGATATATAATGACAATGCACAGGTCTTAAATCTTTGCAGGTTAAGTTAGGTTAGGTTAGGTTATGTTGGGTTAGGTGGATTAGGTTAGATTAGGTTCGGTAAGGTTGGGTTAGGTTAGGTTCGGGAGACTAAAGGAAGATTGTTTTTCGACTATACCTTAACCCTTTAAACACTTATCATATCCATTGTCATACTGTCATCTGTGTGTCACGGTGAGTTACCTGGTGGTGATTTCCTGTGGGGTTTAACGTATCTGACCTTTCATAATGTACGAGGGATAAACACTTTATCAAATATATTCTCAGTAAAGTAACGATATCAATAAGGGTTACTTAAAGAATCCCTCCCACCCCCCCTCCTAGAGTCTCCATCTCAGCCACCTTACCTTATCTTACCTTACCTTACCTTACCTTACCTAACCTAACCTAACCTAACCTAACCTAACCCAGCTCAACCCGCTCTACGTGAAGAATCTTCCTTCACATCAACACGACTTGGGAGGGGAGGATACCTGACGTGATCCCAGAAGTGTGTGTGTGTGTGTGTGTGTGTGTGTGTGTGTGTGTGTTATCGTTCTCCAAGTTGCGATATATCATTAGTAATGTATCTTGACAATTTTCTCCGGTCTGGGAAGAAAGGTCACCGCCTCTCCCGCATCACGGCTTCCCTGTCTCGTCAACAGCTGCGGTTAGGGGAGTGTGGTTGGTGGCTTCTATTCAGTGCACCACTAAGGGAATGTGATAAAAGAGCTCTGGTAAATATTGGCATATTTTTCCATAATTTTGACGTCATTTGATACCACACAACACCCCCCCCCCCCCCCGCGTTTTTTTTTACTTCTTGGATTTCTCTCTCTCTCTCTCTCTCTCTCTCTCTCTCTCTCTCTCTCTCTCTCTCTCTCTCTCTCCCTCTCCTTCGTATCTTAGTGTTAGATGTACTGTATGTCGCCCAATCTAATTAATTCTCCTCTGCTTATTCATCCACAAATCGTAACATAAATTCCTGGTGATAAATGTCTCAAGTTTAATGTGAATAATGAACCTACTATGTTAACATAATTCTGAAGCGCCTTAACTCCTTGTATTGGAAAGGGTAGAAAACCTAACCTAACCTAACCTCACCTTATCTTACTTGACCTAATCTAACCTAACCTCACCTGCGTTAACTTAACCTAACCTAACCTGGAGTTGAACAATGATTCCCAACATGGCTTCACAAGTGAACGTTCATGTCTGACTAATCTATTAACATTCTTTTCAACTGTTTTCGAATCAGTGGACGACTGACACGGTTATGATGTGGTATGCCTCGACTTTACCAAAGCCTTCGACAGAGTCCCCCACGAAAGACAAATACGAAAAGTGGAGGCTCATGGAATTGGAGGAGATATTCTAAAATGGAAACATCGAGTAAGCATTAACAGCACTAAATCCAATTGGGGTAACGTCACCAGTGGATTACCCCAAGGCTCAGTACTTGGACCACGATTATGTGTGATATACGTAAACAACATAGATATAGGCGTAGAAAGCAACATAAGTAAATTTGCTGATGACACTAAAATAGGGCGTTTAATTAAATCTGATGAGAACTCCGCAAAACTACAGGAAGATCTAAACAAAAATTTCGAATGGTCTGAAAAATGGTAGATGAAATTTAATGAGGACAAATGAAAAGTAATTAGTCTAGGAGATGTAAACAGAGAAACCAGATACCAGATGAACAACGATGTTGTAGAGAAATCCGACTGTGAGAAAGATTTAGGAGTAATGATAAGTAGGAATCTTAAGATAAGTAAACAATGTGTATTTGCTCGAAACAAGGCTAACAAAGTACTTGGATTCATACAAAGGAGTGTTAGTTACAAGACTAGCGAAGTTATCCTAAAACTATATCTTGCACTTGTGAGACCTCACTTGGATTGTGCAGTTCAATTCTGGTCACCGTATTACAGAATGGATATAAAATCCCTAGAAAGAATGCACAGGAGAATGACCAGACTAATCCCGGGCATCAGGAACCTTGAGAACAGAGACAGGTTAAGCATCTTAATTTACACTCCCTCAAGAGACTTAGAGCGAGGGGCGATATGATAGAGGTGTGTAAATGGAAGTCAGGGCTAAAGAAACGTGATATAACAAAGGTACTCAAACTATCCAACCAGGAGCAAACTCGTAGAAATGGTTTCAAATTATACAAATTTAGATTTAGGCGCGAGATATGTAAACATTGGTTTTGAAATGAAGTAGTGGATAAATGGAACAAGTTACCAAATATCATTAAATTGAATACGCTGGATAGCTTCAAACATAGGTTGGATGGATGAACGATAGGGGTTGGGTGTAAATGGGACTGCCCAGTATAGGCCAATAGGCCCGCTGCAGTTTGCTCCATTCTTATGTTCTTCTGTTCTCGCCTCCTCACCTCACGAGTTCAGGAGGTTACAAGGTCAAGAAGTCACTAAGTCGAAAGGTTCAAAATCTTTAAGTAAACTTTAAAGGCTTTTGTTCAAATGTATTACTTAAGCTTTGTGAACTTGTTCCCGTGTTTTGTGGTGTAACACTATAATACTGTATTGGCAGACGTCCATTACAACACTGGCACACGTTCACTATAAGAATGGAGGAAACTTTAGCGGGCCTATTGTCCCATTCTGGGCAGTCCCGTTTACACACAACCTCTATCGGTCATATACCCGTCCAACCTATATTTGAAGTTATCGAATGTTTCTCGTTCAGGTAATACTGGTACACCTATCACTCACCTCCACACTCAACACAGCGAGAGAATCAACCCAGCAGGTGATCTTGACATCGACTCCTACAACCCTTAAAACTAGATGGGTTAAAACACAAGAGATTAAATGTATCGTGAATCAATAGCTTGAGTATGGAAGAATTGCTGAAATTATTGTGACTAATTTACTTTTTAAATGAGGTAAAGTTGTCACTGGTCTCAGATATAACTACAAATTCCCCTGGCGAAGGTTGCTTGAAACACCCCGTCGCTTGATTCCTCCGTGAGGCTGAAAATGTGATGGACTTAGTGAACTGGAGTACTTGACGGCGCTGGTGTCTGAGATTACAGGGTTTACTTGTGTTTATTACCTAAGGTGATCCTCCACTCGAGTAGGTGAGAGATATGTCGAGAGTGTTGTTTACCAGAGCGTCAGGATATTGCTGGGGGGGGGGGGGGGGTCATGGAGGTCAAAGTGCTACTTTAAAAAGACAAATTCTTACCTGGGCGAAGTTTCCCAGAAGTTCATACGTAATTTTTCCCCCACTTAAATTTCACCAAATAAATTTAGATTTTTCATGTGTGAATCAGCTGTAAAATGTATATGTTAGGCCACCTTACGTATAGTTTGGTTAGTTTAGGTGTGTATTGGCGACTGTGCAGAGACAGTGCAAGTATATAAATGTACATACAATAAGGTATACACATAATGTACATAGACAGTGTAGGTATACACATAATGTACATAAACAGTGCAGGTATACACATTGTTGGTATACACATGTGCTTTTATATCTAATAGGTTTCTACTTTACTAAACTCCTAAGGCCTAAAGTTTATTCTCTAATATTAAAAACAGATTTATTCCTTTTTTTCAACGCGAAAATTTACTCACATATCTTAAAACTTTGTAAAGAGACTCGCCCCTCCGTCTTGGCTGTTCCTAAGTGAGTGTAGTGATCCAACGGACAGTAGGAGGGTCACGTCTCTGCACGCTGGACAACAACACTCACTCTCTCTAAGGTGAGACGGCTCACACAGCAGAAAATAAAACAAGAGATTTCTACCACGAATGAAATGTGTAATGTCCTTTTATTACCGTAGTAGTTTGTGTGTATAATAATAATAATAATAATAAAAATAATAATAATAATAATAATAAACTGTTTATTAATTAAGTTGCAGCCGGTGGTTGAAAATATACAAACTTACTTTTGATTTATACATAATAATACGCGTTGAATACATTTACAGGGCTGTATAGTACATATATCAGTTGTTTATTATTTTAATAATAGATGGAATGGTACTATTCTTATATCTATCAGTGCCGGCTCTTAAGGACTGAATTTTGTTGTAGTGGCGGACTGCTCGAGGTGGGCGGGGGAATGCCGGTGGCAGGAGGTGGCGATGACGAGGATGGTGCAGTAGTCCACTGCCAAACCTTGCTAGTGCTTAGTGGTGGAGGTCACTGAGTTTTGGCATTTCCAGGGTGGAAAGAGCTTTGTTATAGCCGGAGTAGTCTGCGCCGAGCATGATTCTGCAGGCTCTCTTTCGTACCTTCTCTAAATGACATTGTTGGGTAGAGTTGAAAGAAGACGACCAGGCTGGTGACGCATACGTTAGTTTGGGGAGAATAAATGCGTTGTAGTTAGTCCTCTTCTCTGGCGTGGGTGCCCCAAGTGACCTGAGTCGTCGTAGCATGTAGAGTCTGTACGAGGCCGTCTTGATTGTGTTGTTTACATGGACCTCCCAGTCCAGTTTGTGGTCTACGGTAACACCCAGGAGTTTGGCAGACTGCACTAACTGGAGAGGATGGGCACCCACTGTGACTGCTGGAGCTTGCACTGGAGTGGTGGCGGTATTGATGTGCATGACTACGGCTTTGGTGTGGTTGATGGTGACCCTGTTCTCCGTAGTCCATGCCTGTAGCCTGTCCAGGATGCCTTGTAACGATTAGTAGTCCGGTGAGGTGTTGTCCACTGTAACCCCCACAGTGCAGTCATCCACGTACTTCCACCTGTGAGGAGTGTCCGACAGAGCGGACAGAGCGTCGTTGATCAGGAAGCACAGTGGTCCGATCTTGGTCCCCTGGGGAACACCGTAGGTGAGGTGTTGGAATGTGGAGACAGAACCCTGGTACCTGACTGCCTGACAATGCTCACTCAAGAAGTCAGTGAGCCATGAGACCAGGTTGGTGGGCAACCCTAGTACAATGGCCTTGTTGATAACAGTGCAGTGATCAACAAGGTCAAAAGCCTTCCTGAAGTCAACAAGGGCAACGGCCAGTGATGTGTGTGTTTGGGTGTATGTGTGGGAGGATTTAGGCACGAGATAGGTAAACATTGGTTTGGAAATAGAGTAGTGGATGAGTGGAACAAGTTACCAAACATCATCATTAAGTCAAATACTCTGGATAGCTTCAAACATAAATTGGATGGATATATGAGCGATAGGGGTTAGGTGTAAACTGAGCTGCCCAATATGGGCCAATAGGCCCGCTGCAGTTTCCTCCATTCGTATGTTCTTACGTGTAATAATAATAACAATAATAATAATAATAATAATAATAATAATAATAATAATAATAATTAACTGTTTATTGAGAGAGTATGGCAGCCGGAAGGCTGAAAATATACAGTTACATAATTGGGGAATGGGTCTCTTGATTTACAAATAATATACAAGTAACATAAGTGATACAATTATGATATATAATAAATAGGTGGGGAGAAGGTCAAACTACAGGGCATTTCAACATAGTGACAGTGCAAAAAGTAAAAAGTAAGATTGACTGGGAGTGAATATACTGGTTGATTACAAGTTATTGATAATTTTTACAATGGTTGGGACTGGGCTGTTCTTATAGCGATCGGTTCGTGCTCGTATGGGCTAGATGCGGTTGTGGTGTCGAACAGCAATTCTCGGGCGAGGGATCTCGGTGTAGGTGTGTGTGGGGAGACACTACATCATATAACCTTACAGCATTTTCTTTATGTTTTATGAATGATCACTTAAATATCAAACAATATACTAATGTATCCTTACAAGAGTCGATACCATTAGAATGTCCAATTATAATACAAACGTATTTCAACAAAACAAAAACACTAGACCTAAGACAGAGATGATGACAAAAACCTCTCAAAACACACCCTACACACACGTCCACACGTGTACGTAACCCCACATCAGAAAAATAACCACGCTTGGCCGCTGTCTCTCACCAATCACTTGAATTACATTCCTTTAGCCTTCAGAAGCGACGGAAATGGCGGGATAAAGATCGCGGATATTGAATTAATATATCTGGAGAAGTTTTTACCCGGTGTGAGAAAGGAGGAGGGACGGGGAGGATGGCCGGCTGCCCCTCCCTCTCCTCCGCTGCTATTGACAGATCAAATTGGTTGAGCTTAGGCTGGGACGTGATGGGGGGGAAGAGGGGGAAGTAGATAATGGGTCAGGGGGGTCCTCTAGGAGGGTTAGGATAAGAGGGGGAGAGATAATGGATCGGGGAGAGTTCTGTGGGGGAGGGGGGGGGGGAGTGATGGCAGATGGGACCGGAAGTTTGTTGGTTGTGTGATGGTGGTGACTGTCTAGTGTGTTATAATAGTTGTTTGGCGACCTGTGGTGTAATGTTCAGCATGCTCGCCTCACAAGTAAGTGGACCCAGGTTCGATCTCCGTCAGGGTGATATTATGGGCAAGTTTCTTTACGCCATTTCCCTCTGTCTACCCACAGCAGTTGGAGAACTGGTTATTAATTAATTTGCGAATCGTGTTCCGGGATAATGGTTTATCAGTGCTGTTTAGTTGTCCGGTCTTCTCGGACTGTTCCTCGACACTTGGTCAAGCAACTCGTCAACTTAGAGTGTGGTTGTTTTGTTGGCGACAGCTTCTACATATTAAATTTACGCCTAGGTGGCCATAGGGCCGGCCATCCATTATTAATAATTGTTGTACACACAGTTTTATATATATATATATATATATATATATATATATATATATATATATATATATATATCCGTATGTGTGTGTGTGTGTGCGTGTGCGCAGCTCGTAGCTGTCATTTGTGAGCAGGTGTCCAGTAAAAGTGATAATGGGATTTTGCCTAAAGGGGATGGACTGAGGGAAGGAGAGAGACCATGTGAGGGCAGCTATTGATTCTGGATAAACGAGATCAAAGGTCAAGGTTACCTGAGGGGTCAACACAGCTCTGCTTCCTAGTGTTCTTTTACTTTTAAATTATGACTAGTTATCGATTCTTGGGTGAGACGGGAGACGGCGGCTCACTGATCCTTCATTGAGGTCTTGTGGCTGTGTTGTTTATTGACAGAAACATTGTGCAAGTGACCATGGATGATTCACCCACCCTGTGTGCCCAGGGCAATGTTTGTTTATTGACATGGCACCCTGCTGGAGTGCCGCTCCTCACCACCACCACGCTGCCACACAATGATCGCTTATTGACATAGCAGACTACACGACAGTGATCGATTGGCAACACAATCACACTGCCAGACACCGTTTATTGGCCGACGACCTGCTGCGCTGCGAAAGTGTAATTATTCAATGTCGTATTATAGTGAGAGGTAATGATTGATCACCGACTCACCTTAGTGTCAGTCAATCATCATTCACCCAACCAACTTGCACCTGAACAATGCTCCTTCTCCTACATGTTACGTGCTGGATGATTGGTTGACATTGTTCAAGTGAGATGAAAATCACTTCACATTAATTTCCTTTTTTATCAAGAATAAGAGAAGAAACGTCAATACTATCTCCATCTTCTTTTTGTCTGATTAAAACTCATAAAACCACTTTCTCCACTGTGGCAGGGAATGGGGGGGGGGGGGGGGACCAGCCACACTACCTTCACTTCTCCATCCATTACTCACACACACACACACACACTCACACTCACACACACACCAATCTAGGTGGCCATCCTCAAGTGCCACACCCGTTCTCATTTTCCTGGTGACTCAAGTCCTTCATAAGGGAAAGTGTTTGTTTGTAGTTGTAGTTGAGATGGTGCGTGTTAGTGCCTGGTGGGTGTGACACGGTGATTGCTGGAGGCTGGCAGGGGTGTGACACGGTGCTTATTGGTGGCTGGCAGGTGTGACACGGTGCTAACTAGTGGCTCGTAGGTGTGACACGGTGATTGCTGGAGGCTGGCAGGGGTGTGACACGGTGCTTCTTGGTGGCTGGCAGGTGTGACACGTTGCTTGCTGCTAGTTAGCAGGTGTGACACGGTGCTTACTGGAGGCTGGCAGGTGTGACGTGGTGCTTGCTGGAGGCTGGCAGGTGTGACACGGTGCTGCTGGAGGTTGGTATGTGTGACACGGTGCTTATTGGAGGCTGGTAGGTGTGACACGATGTTTACTTGAGGCTGGCAGGTGTGACACGGTGCTTACTTGAGGCTGGCAGGTGTGACACGGTGCTAGCTGGCCTCCACACGTCAGTCTCATGCAAGGTATAATGCTCTCAGGTGGGCCGTGAAAGCTACTTATCTTGACACTTATTTTCATACCTGGAAAATTAATGAGATTTTCTAATTAGCTGTCACTTCACCTGGACACATAAATTAAGTAATAAACACTTTTTTTTTGAGGAAGTGAAACAATTTTATGGAACTTATTTTGCCTTTATTTTATTTATTCTTTATTGTATTAATTAATATTTTATTTAATTATAGGTAAAAGACGATATTTGCATTATAAGAGAGATGAATACTAATTGATTCATCATAGAAATACTTTGTTTGGTGACGTAATTATGGGTTAGGTTAGGTTAGGTTGTCTTGTGTCGTAGATTTTCCTATTGTTGGCCAATATTACCTCTGTGTTACCTGGCCACCCCTATATTACCTGGCCAATAATACCTCTATGTTACCTGGCCAGCCCTCTGTTACTTGGCCACCTCTTTTTTTACTTAGCAAAATTTACGTGTATATTTTAATGATATAATTACACATTGAAAAATTAAAGAAGAAAGATATAGAATGTATTATACGGTGCTGGCGTCAATATTAACAAAAGAGTTTCATGATCTGATGTTGGCGTCGACCGCTGGCCCCCGATGGTCGCCATTTCTAGCCACAAAGAGAAATTGATTTTTTTTTTTTTTTTTGACGAAGAATCTCCATATACCTTCTAATGATAACTTAAATACTGTCCTAGGTCATGTCTTGATTCACATACACACTGACCATTATCACATCACAATATAAACTCAAATCTTACCTCCCACAAGATAACGTCAGCTCCACAAAATATGGGCCACTGTCTATACCACAAAGACGAGCTTCCATGAGTCAAATTTCTCTTGAAGGTTCACGAGTGTTGCGAGAGTGTCAGTGTTGTGGCTTGGCTTAACCAATGACATGACACAATATTTATATCAGTGGCATAACCTCACACTGACTTACACCAGTGACATGACACTATACTGATTTACAACAGTGACATGACACCATTCTAACTTACACCAGTGGCATGGCACCGTACTGCCTTATACCACTCAATCATGTCACTCACACCCCTCTTACCAACACACAATACATCACCTTCCGTTCTATCTACATACAGTAGTGATAGAGGAGCGATATGAAGGCGATAATTAATGTTATATATATATCTATTGACTTAACATACTCTTGGGGATGCAGCTCAAATGGTAGTTTAGGTTAGGTTAGGTTGACCTTAGTAACCCCGGGAGTGAGCTCGCTAAGCATACGAGAGGTACAGGGATAGTTACACCGCATTCCTGTTTAATATTTTTTCTGTCTTTCACTAAGTAACATACCGTAGTGGTAGTCACCTTTGAAGGCACTACGGCTCTGCCAACTTATAGAATACTTAGAAAAATTATATTAATAATAGTACTTGTCATAAGAAATAATAATAATACTACCGATAATAATGTTATAATAATTAACAAAAGGATAACACCAAATGATAATATTTTTTTGATTTGGTAGAGACAAGTGGATCAAACCATTGCTATAGGCTGGGTCACACATCACCCAACAGTCATTACTAAACTTACACGAGAGATGAGACTGTGATCTGTGCATATTATCCAAGTCAATATAAAGGTTAACTTATAATAAAGTTTTCGCCATGAATTTATTATCATTATTGAAAGGATAAACACATCATGACGGCCAGATATATCTAACCCCTACGAACACAGACTTTGTCAGAATGTTAACTTCAGCTGCCTATACTGTTAACACAAAGAAGTCAATAAGACTGTCAAATGTAAGGGATCTGAATATATTTTCCATGTTTACTCAACAGGATCAGAATCTCATTGGGGGCATGGACTACGCTCCGGGTTATTATAAAGTAACCAGGTACCCGGGAGCAGTCTTGTTTTCTCTCCCAGCGCCTCAGTACTGAAGGACTTGAAGTACATATTTTGTTTCTTTGGGAATGAGTTCTCGGAGTGCTCGAAGCTTTGAAAACAACTCGGCCTTATCAATATCATGAGAATTTCAACAATCAAGGTCTTGTCCAAGGCAGAGTTGTGCTCAGCTAGGTGCTGCACAGCTGCTATAATATGTGTTAGAACCGATCACCAATGTTCTTCTTTGTTCAAGTTCTTGTAACATGAGTGCATCTATGGTGTTCGTGGAAAACAACCTTCTTTTCACTTCCATCCATTTTGTTAAGTTGAACAAGTGTTAATTTGATGACTCATGAGATTTTATTCTTCCATTTAAATGTTTCTCATCAGCACAGCCTTCTTTTCTTGGTTTTTGTGTTGTGCTTGAAATGTATCATTATTAACCAGGAGAGCGCGGGCCTTGAAGCGTGAGGCCTGGGGCGGCCACCCCCCCCCCCCCCCCGCCCCTCCCCTCGGGACGGCTCTAATGGTGTGTAGAAACACCTACCTTGATTTACTGATGGACAGAGCACAATCATATACTGTGTATACATCAGTACTTACTTGTACACATTTGTATATTTTACTGTACACATCTGTATCTTTACCTACACATACCTGTACACATATAAGAACATAAGAATGGAGGAAACTGCAGCGGGTCTATTGGCTCATAGTGGCAGTCCCATTTACACCCAACCCCTATCGCTCATATATCCATCCAACCTATGTTTGAAGCTATCTAGCGTATTCGAGTTTATGATAATGTTTGGTAACTTGTTCCACTCGTTCACTGCTCTATTTCCAAACCAATGTTTTCCTATCTCGCGCATAAATCTAAACCTTTACACACCTGTACACATATCTACACCTCTACACACCTGTAGTTGTATCTATGTGCACCTGTACCTGTAACTAACCCTCACCACTGTTGTTTTACTGACCTGACAAAATAAAACAAACTCCATCTCGTTGGGCCCAAAAGACTAAGTAAAACCTCGGTCAGGATTTTCGACTCCCATTACACCATGAAACTTAATTACAAACCGCGAAATTAGTCAGTCATTGAATCTGAATGCGATTGTTTACCCAATATATTCACTAAAACTTAATTGTCTCGCGATTTGATTACGATACAACTTTTTTGGTGTGTGTGTTATCGTGGGATGACATTTTGAGTGTGTGTGTGAGTTCTCGGCTGCTTGTTCATGTCGTAAATAGTGGAACTGTGTGATGGTGTGTTGTGATCAGTCCCACAGTATACCAACCACTCATACTTCAGTCACTTACTTTGTGTTCTGCTTCCTCCTCCCATTTCGAGTCGGTGTGATACGCTAGCTGTCAGAGTGATAGAGGCGTTAGCTGTCAGTGTGTTAGAGGCGTTAGCTGTCAGTGTGATAGAGGCGTTAGCTGTCAGTGTGATAGAGGCGTTAGCTGTCAGAGTGATAGAGGCGTTAGTTGTCAGTGTGTTAGAGGCGTTAGCTGTCAGTGTGATAGAGGCGTTAGCTGTCAGTGTGTTAGAGGCGTTAGCTGTCAGTGTGACAGAGGTGTTAGCTGTCAGCGTGATGGCTGTCGTGTTAACGAGGGACGGTAAATCTGAAGCCTCATAAGTCAACAAACCAAAGCTATGATTATCTGTAGTTGGTGGTGCTTCAGCATACACATAACCACCCCATTTCTCTCCCCTCTCCTACCCTCCCCTTCATCCCTCCTCTCCCCTTCATATCTCCACTACTTCTCTCTTCTCCCCTCCCTTACTCTCCCTTTAATCCCCCTTCCCTTAATCCATACCTTTCATCTCTCCCTTCCCCTCCCCTCCCCTACTCTTCCCTCTAATGTTCTCCCATTCCTTTCCCTCTCTATTCTCACCCCTACCCTGCCCCACCACTTTCCTCCTCCCTACCTCCCCCTCTCAACCTCGTTCCTCTGCACCTCCTCCTCCCCACTTCCCCCTCCCCCACCTTCCCCCTCCCCCACCTTCCCCCTCCCCAAGGTACTGTGTTATACCTGCGGCAATAATATGGGAGGCTTCTGAGCGCTATTGTTACCCTCAGGCTCACACAATTTTCATCCATTCCGTTTGACGAAAATACAAAACACAGCCGAAAATTTATTCCTGAATTTATTCCGAGTACGAGAATCTCTCTATCTCTCTCTCTCTCTCTCTCTCTCTCTCTCTCTCTCTCTCTCTCTCTCTCTCTCTCTCTCTAACACGTTTCCCATTTCCAACACCCACTGTCTACTTGTCTACCTTCCCCACCTTGCCCCCCCCTCTCTCCCACCTCCCCCTCCCCCCTCCCCCCTCCCCCTCCCCCCCCTCCCCCTCTCTCCCACCTCCCCCTCCCCCTCCCCCCCCCTCTCTCTTCCACCTCCCCCCCTCTCCAGTTTCCGTAGCGCTGTATGATAAGTTTACACTCCTCGTCTGTGGGTGTTACTACCTCGTTCGAGATAATTGCTCGTTATAGACAATTGGAACGAGAGAGAGAGAGAGAGAGAGAGAGAGAGAGAGAGAGAGAGAGAGAGAGAGATTTTATTATTATTATTATTTTGTGTGTGTGTGTGTGTGTGTGTGTGTCACTAAGCTTCTGGTGCCCAAAATCTTCCATTGACTGAACTAACTGCCACTGTTGAGACGAATCCTTTATGCTGTTGTACCGTGTTGGGGAAGTGAAGGAGGAAGTTGGTGGAGATAGGTGTCTGTTAATGGTGGTGAGTGGTGGAGGAGGAGGGTGATGGATGGAGGGAGGGTGGTGCTGGAGGAGGAGGTTAGACGAGCATGTTGGTGGAGGAGGGAGAAAGTGTCTGTGATGGTGGAAAAGTGAATGGTGGTGATGATGAATGATGTTGGAGGAACAGCATGGTGGAGGGGGATAAGGAGGGTGATGGAGGGAGGGTGGTGGTGATGGTGGAGAGAGGTGGAGACATTTATCTTTAATTATTATTATTATTATTATTATTATTACGCATAACTTAATGATGTATGTATGTTGATAATTTGAGGAGCCTGTTGTGGAACATTGACGGTCATATTGAATTCTGCCATTCCCTTTGTATCTGGTGAGTATTATTGGAATCATTAAATAGTTCTAATTGCACTCTAAAATTTATCTAGTAATATATATATATATATATATATATATATATATATATATATATATATATATATTATATATATATATATATATATATATATATATATATATATGTTATTTTCTGGTTAATAAACGGGGTACTCAGATATGCTCCTTTGTGAACGCCACTGCCAAGAACATTTGTATATTTTCACATTTTCACGAGCTGTTGTACTGTACTGCAGGTGACTCCGAGGTATAGTGTAGTGCAGTCGTTTGTGAAGGTGATTAGAGTACCATACATTGGGGGGGGGAGTTCATCTTATATAACATTACACAATAGAAATAACTCACCCAGAAACAAAGACTTTGGACTTTTGAGTGATACTGACACGAGGGACTTGTCTTTAACGCCTTTTACTGGGTCGTGTTGTCCCGCCACTCACCTGTCACTCCAGGAACTCATGCTGTTGTCAGTCATAACAGCTAGTCGTTCAAGTGGGGTTCCTCAGGTGGGAGTCCTGCACACATTTGTTACTTTTATAATAACTTGTTGGTGGTGCAGTCCTCAGCAACACTACACCATCACGCTGACACACTGCACTCAATGGCTGCCTGGCAAAAGCCTCCATGGTGTGAAATTACCGCTAACATGAAGGTGCTCTTGTAAGAGTTGAGTGTCGGCGGTAAGAGGCTTTAAATGTTAAGTCGATGTGATGCAACGGATCGTGAGTGAGGCAAGAGCAAGATTGCGCGGGGGGGGGGGAGGGAAGGAGGTAACTAAAGGTCATCATTCATCCACTGGCAGAATAAAGTTTTACCTGAAGACCAAGTCCACAGGTATTTACAGGTGATTAAGATTTCCTGTAAAAGCTACAAGTTGTTAAAAATGTATAATTTACGGAAGCGAATGAATAACATTAATTAACACGAGTTCCCAATTTAAGCTGCGAATTTAACAAGTTGACAAGTGACCAGCCATAGAAAGTGTTACTCCAGGCTTAACACGGTGATCACGGCCTCAAGGTTAACTGATTCGTAGATGTAGGAGTAAAGATATGTATGGTAGGTTGTGAAAGATGGTGAGGTGAGACGGGAGGAGGTTAGATGGACGAGTGAGAGGGGAGGAGGTTAGATGGACGAGTGAGAGGGGAGGAGGTCAGATGGACGAGTGAGAGGGGAGGAGGTTAGATGGACGAGTGAGAGGGGAAGAGGTTAGTTGGACGAGTGAGAGGGGAGGAGGTCAGATGGACGAATGAGAGGGGAGGTGGTCAGATGGACGAGTGAGAACAGAATTAACACACACACACACACCCCCACCCACCCACCCACCCACCCACACACACACACACACACCCACACCCACACACACACACCCACACACACACCCACCCCCCCACACACACACACCCACCCACCCACTCACCCACCCACCCACCCACACACAGGTCAACGCTGAGTTGTCGAAGAATATAATATTTATTATATAGTTTTTTTGTGTCTGTTTATCTGTCACTATTCTCTTAACAAATGTCTTCTTAACCTGCCAAGTCTGCAAAGATAATTTGTGTATATAATTTATTATTATTATTATTATTATTATTATTATTATTATTATTATTATTATTATTACTGGTAACTCAACTCACGAGGTTTATCACAACTGCCCCTTGAACAATCACTCCAATCTGGGGAAAAAATAAATAAATGCGTCATAATAGTGTACTTTTATTGAATTATAAAACGCTTGAGTTAACAAAGGGAAGTTGCCGGCAGAGGGGACTGCGTGAGTCAACTGAGTGTGTGGCGGGTACTTGAGGGGCCGCACTGCCGCCGATGCTCGATATTAGAGAGCCAGGTAACCCAGCCGAACAACCTACCCCAAGTGTCATCCACCCCCTGAAGGACACTTGATGTGTAAGGAACTTGCTGAGTTACCCGGTGTCAAATGCTGAGGTTGTATAGTGCTGATATAGTTGTGGCTATGAGCAGTTCGATCAAAACATCAATGAAAGCTTGAGATGTGCTGAGATTACCCCTCGGAATAAAAGATTAGGTTAGGTTTTGTTAGGTTAGCTTTTTATCAATCTGTGTATACCCTTCAGAACTAGAAATGCACGAGGAACAGACAGACACAAAGAATGGATCTAAAATGTATAGATTTCACATTCAAGAAAAATTGAGACATTGTATGTGAGAGTTATAATATTACCCACTTGACAATAAATAAGGTTTTGTACACAGGCTGCCTAGGTGAAAACACACACACACACACACACACACATAGCGGGGGCGCACGACTATTGGACGAGGCTGTTTCTGTTGTATTATGAACTAGACATTGCATTAGTTGGTCTTGTGTTTATTGATGCCGCCTCGCTTGTTGGTGTATCATCTGCTGGTGTTTGTAAGGATCAAAGTTTGTGAGTGTAAATATTAATTGTATCTACGTTATTTGTTTCCTTTATGTTTTTGTTACTCATTTGTTTACATCATGGAAAGACCCGCAGACACCTGATGAGATACGATGCCTCTTGCCACCTCTAACCTAACCTAACCTAACCTATACGAGACATCCTTACAACTGGTGGCCAACCCCTCTGTGCGGTCGTGTCCCACTATTGTTACATAACCGACCCTGGGCACATGCTAACCCCCCCCCCCCCTCTGCATCATCAGGTAAAATAAGCTTGGAGGCTAATCTTTAGGTGATCCCAAACATATATATTTACAGTTAATTCATTACTCATATCTTTCCTAGTTTATTAAAATTCATCTGTTATCAATTTCTTATTATTTCTTGCACAATAGTTTCTTAAGTCACGTACTATGAGACTATTTACTTAATTATTTACTACTTAATTGTGCACTCAAACATTTGCTCTATAATTTTTCATTCAGATAATTACTAGTTCCTAATTCTTCCTCTATTTACTGCTTAATTACAATGTCGTAATTTTTGTTTTACTTATCTATTTTCGACTTACGTAACTAGGAGTGGGGAGAGGGGCGTGGGGAGCACAGAGGGAGGGGAGAGGAGGGTGAGTGGGCTAGGGAGGAGAGAAGAGGGGAGAGAGGGAAAGGGGTTGGTTGCATTGGGTTAGAGTGGGGCGAGGGGAGATTAAAGAAGAGAGGGAAGTTGGTTCTCAGGAGATGAGGAGAGAGAGAGAGAGAGAGAGAGAGAGAGAGAGAGAGAGGTGTAGGGTGATTAGGTAAGTAAGAATAGGAGGGGTAGGGGTGGCAGACATCACCCACCTTCAATTTTAGAACTAAACTCCCCAAAATCTTTCTAATCGCGATTATCAAAATACAATTTTTTTCCCCGTCCAGCTGACCCTCGTGATTAGTATGCTGGAGGTCTGGAGCAACACACTTCATTACTGGTCCCGGTGTGTGATTATGGCGAAAAATTGTTCCTTGATCCTCTCCAAATTCCAGAAATAATTACGCTCGTCGGCTTCCATATAAGAGCGATCTCTCGGAAACAGAGTAAGGGCGATATTCCTGTTATTTTCACCCAGGGAGTTAAACCTTATGTCTGTTGGTCTGTTAAACCTTTCTTGTCTAAAGCGATTCGTGTTTTTTTCGTCTCTTTTTTTTTTCTCTCCATCTTGTTATTCCTCCGAAAGCTTCCTTCAGAATGTCTCCAATCTCTCTCTCTCTCTCTCTCTCTCTCTCTCTCTCTCTCTCTCTCTCTCTCTCTCTCTCTCTCTCCAACGAGTCTGTGTCTTTATCGGTGTCTGTCTATTTTAAGGTGGTCTGTCATGCATGTGTCCGTGTCAGTTTAAGTTCTGTCATGTCTGTCAGTTTGAGATCTGTCATATCTCTGTCATCTTAGTACGCTTGTTGTTGTTGTGTATCACTGTGCCCCAACAACTAGCGTCCTTAAGCGCGTATAACAATGTTTGTAATTACACTCGGCCAAAAACATTAAACAGTTTTGAGAGAACTTGGTTTAGTATATAATAACGCACACAGTAACCCTCGAAGTAACTCACACACCAGCGCTCGCAGTAACGCACACAGTTGCACACACCAGCGCTCGCAGTAACGCACGCAGTTGCACACACCAGCGCTCGCAGTAACGCACACAGTTGCACACACCAGCGCTCGCAGTAACGCACACCATCGCTCGCAGTAACGCACACAGTAGCACACCAGCGCTCGCAGTAACGCACACGGTAGCACACACCAGCACTCGCAGTAACGCACAGTAGCACACACTAGCGCTCTCAGTAACGCACACAGTAGCACACACTAGCGCTCTCAGTAACGCACACAGTAGCACACACCAGCGCTCACAGTAACGCACACAGTAACACACACCAGCACTCGCAGTAACGCACACTGTAACCCTGCAAGGAACGCACACACCAGCGCTCCCAATAACGCACACAGTAACACCAAGTAACACACACAATACACCCAGATCACACCCAGTAACATACACAACACCCAGTAACGCACACAGTAACACCCAGAACACACCCAGTAACTTGCACAACACCCAGTAACACAAACACTAACACCCAGTAACACACCCGGTAACGCACACAGTAACTGAAAGCAACTCTGTGTTAATCTCTCCAGCAGTTCTTTGGCCCTCCTGAACCTTTTGGTCCAGATGGATATTAATTTGCGTGGTATTAGGAGGTGCCTGTATGCTGTGCACTTGACGAGGTGCGGGTCATACGTGGCGGGAGAGACGCATGCATGGAGGAAGACTCACTTGCGAGTATTAAAGCACCAGAGGGAGGAGGAGGAAGCGGCTCGTATGTATGGATGGGTGTCTGACAGTGTGGTGAGAGTATAACAAGATCAGATGGAGGAGGAGGGGAAGGAGGAGCAGGAGCAGGAGGAGGAGGTTAGTTAATTAGGTTCACAACTTTTACTGACAAGATTGAGGAATAACTTCACAGTACAGTAGTTGAGTCAGGTGTTGAGAAGGTCAGTGATCACTGCCACATAGGACAGAGGTTCATACACAAGAGGAGATAATAGAGTAGGTCATATTCATTACTGTTGTATTATAATTGACGACTGGTCGGTGTGGACGAGCAAATTTAGGATAGACTGCCATAATGTCTTCAGGGACTCCTGATTCAGTGTAGTAGTTACATAGTTCGTGATCCAGTACACCAGGTGGCCTGAAGTGTTTGACAGTGCCACCTTCATAATACAATGTTCAAGTGTCTGCTGTAGGTTTATCACAAAGTTTACATGCTGAGTGTTCCGGTATGGGAACAACGTGAACTTGTCAGGTGTGTTTGTATCCGACCCTAATTTTGGCCACGACTACATCACATTGTCTGGTTCTGTCCTTATGCTGGCCATTATCGGTACCTCTTGTCACTTTGATCACACTGATGTAGGAGATAAAGTGTCACTTGATCGGGTGTGGCGAGATGAAGGAAGGTGGGCGGAACTTTTCAGAGTGGCAGCATTAGTTGTATGTTTCAGCGGTTTGCTTGTTTGTGTGCAGACTGCGGCAGCACGTTAAGGACAATAGACTTTCTAACTCTGGCCACACAGGAGAGTTCGTGTCCACTGAGATATATAAGCCTATTACCCAGGGGGCAAGCAAGCGGGCAGGCACACGGCACTGCCCAACCACCACCACCACTACACAGGCACAAATTTGCAATTATTGCCGTGCAATGATTGTGGTAGGAAGGTCACCCAATATTCAACACACTGTGAAATTCCTGTTCTCCCAAACCCAGTATGTTTCACCACAATCGCCCATGGCCACGGAGGACACACACACACACACACGGTCCTGTTCGACACTAACTGTTAAAAAAAAATGAATGAAGTGAAGGACGCTCGCTGGTGTGTAGACCGGCAGTGTGGGAAAGTAGTCTGGGAGGATACTTTAACTTTCATTATCATTAGTCATTAAATGAAAGTGTGGAAACAAAGATAGGGGAACAGGTACACTCCCCCGCCCCGCCCCGCCTCGCTACACCCGGAGACGGAGTGTGGGGTAGGAGGTAACATAAGAAAGATGGGAACGAATGTGGAAAACAAAACCAGAATCTTTTGCAACGTTCAAAGACGGACTATAAAACCGAGTCTGAGATATAGTTATTGTCAAACTACAAGTGTGGAAGAGAGAAAGGTGGGAGGGGGGGGGGGGGGGAGAGAAAGCTGTAAGATTGGAGTTGAGGCCGATAGATACTTGAGAACTGTTCTGCTTGGGAGAGATTGTTATTGCATGAACGTTAAAAGCAATAGACACTACGAAGTTTAGTGTTCCTCCCAGCATGTGAGGACTTTAGAGTATCCTGGATGAGAGTGTAGTGATTAAGGCACCTGCATGGAGCTAGGTAGTGGCCAGATGGGCAGATTAACTTAGGGACTTCTTATATAATGGTTGTTGTTACTGTACCTGCATGTAAGCCTTTACATGCAGTTGGGGTTTATTAAAGTACATGAATCGTTTCTCACAACGCCCAGCAAAAGATAACCGGATACTTAATTAGATGTGTATGAAAAATGACCTGAACGTCAGTATTATAAAATTGTCGACCAATTTTTATGTTAATCTGTCATTTAATTCTTCGGTAATTATTTACTAATTGGAATTCACACGTAACGACGGACTGGGAAGAAGACCTGGAATAGAAATAAATGTGTCAGAAACTTACTACTGTTCTTGAAAGGAGATAAATTTGTATAAACAAGGTTAATGGTTCTTGGTCTCTAATAAGAGGAGGAGGAAGGTTATTTCTGTTCTTGTCCTGTGTATTAGCAAAGCTTCAAATACGGAATAAAATAGAAGTCGACAATTGCAAGGCAGTCAAGATCACATAGGACTGGAGTTTGGTTCTAGGTGACTCTACTGACTCAGCAGAGGAGTCACCTGGACCAGAAACTCCTTTAAAACCCAGGTGTTGCCGAAAGGATAAAATATTACACAGGTAAATGTTAATGAACGAGTCTAGGGGAATATTAATAGGAATTGCTGTGTAGTGGAGGTAAATATTTAGACCAAATGTTGATTTTTAACCGACGTGAATTCGTACTACATATAATTACCACCGAAATGATGTTTGTTTGTGATTTGTTGCAGGTATTAGAACTTGGGTCGTGTTAGGGGTTCAGAGGTGGGTGTGTGTGTGTGTGTGTGTGTGTGTGTGTGTGTACAAAGGAAGGCTATAGGTAGGAGAATAAATCGTGGAGGAGCTTACCTCCGAGATTATTATAAAGTATTGGCCAGTAGGGTTAACACCTATAGTAGATAAGAAAAGCAAAGAGGAATAATGAACTGAAGGTAGCAAGCGAGGCGAGGTCAAACCCCAAGGGATTCTTCCAAATGTATCAAACTAAAACACGAGTCAGATACCGGCGAGCTAACGGATAACGACGGAGACATGAGCAATCATCTGAACAGATATTTTTCAACTGTTTTCACCACCAAGAATTTAAATACGATACCCGAGGCACCGACTATATACAGAGATGGTTAAGAAAATAGATTAAGCTAGTTAATAGTGACTAGTAACGATGATAATAAACAAATAGACAAACCAAAGCCTAATAAGTCACCAGGTCTCGATGAGATATTTCCCAGAGTATTAAAGGAATGTTAGGAGGAACTTAGTATGCCCTTAGTAAATTTATTTCATATGACATTAAAAACGGGTGTAGTACCAGAATCCCTGAGAATAGCGAATGTGATACTGATTTTCAAGAAGGGAGATTGATCACTATCCTCTAACTACCATCCAATCAGTTTAACCTCAACTGCAGGCAAATTGATGGAAGCAATAATTTCAAACTATTTGAAATCACCTGGAGAAGCACAAGTTGAATATCAATGATTCCCAACATGGCTTTACAAGTGGTCGTTCATGTGTGACAAATCTATTCACATTCCTTTCCACTATTTTGGAATCAGTGGATGACGGACACAATTATGATGTGGTATACCTGGACTTTACCAAAGCCTTCGACAGAGTCCCCCACGAAAGACTAATACGATAAGTGGAGGCTCGTGAAATTGGAGATATTCTAAAATGGATTGCGGCTTGGTTACAGGACAGGAAACCGAGAGTAAGCATAAACGGCACTAAATCCGATTAGAGTAACGTCACTAGTGGAGTACCCCAAGGCTCAGTACTTGGACCATTACAATTTATTATATACATGAACGACATAGATATAGGCGTAGACAGCAGCATATGTAAATTTGCTGATGACGCTAGATAGGGAGTGTAATTATATCTGAAGAGGACTCCACAAAACTACAGGAAGATCTAAAAAAAAATTTTGAATGGTCTGAAAAATGGCAGATGAAATTTAATGTGGACAAATGTAAAGTACGTAGTCTAGGAGATGTAAACAGAGGAACCAGATATCAGATGAACAACGTTGCAATAGAGAAATCCGACTGTGAGAAAGATTTAGGAGTAATGATAAGTAGGAATCCTGAACCAAGTAGACAATGTGTATTTGTTCGAAACAAGGCTAACAAAGTACTTGGGTTCATACAAAGGAGTGTTAGTTATAAGGCAAGCGAGAGTATGCAAAAACTATATCTTGCGCTTGTGAGACCTCACTTGGATTACGCAGTTCAGTTCTGGTCACCGTACTACAGAATGGATATAGAATCCCTTCAAAGCATTCAGAGGAGAATGACAAGATTAATCCCGGGCATTAGGAACCTCGAGTACAGAGACAGGTTAAATCATCTTAATTTGCACTCCCTCGAGAGACGTAGAGTGAGGGGCGATATGATAGGGGTGTATAAATGGTAATCAGGGTTAAACAAAGCGTGATGTAACAAAGGTACTGAAACTATCCAATCAGGAGCGAACTCTTAACAATGGTTTAAATTAGACAAATTTAGACTTAATCGCGGGATAGGTAAACATTAGTTTGGAAATAGAGTAGTGGACGAGTGGAACAAGTTACCAAACATCATCATTAACTTGAATACGCTGGATGGCTTCAAACATAGGTTGGATGGTTATATGAGCGATAGGGGTTGGGTGTAAACGGGACTCCCCAATATGGGCCAATAGGCCCGCTGCAGTTTCCTCTATTCTTATGTTCTTGTGTGTGTGTAGAGGAGAGGAGAGGTTTATAGTGTGTGTGTGTGTGTGTGTGTGGGGTGGGGGTGGGGATGGGAGACAATTACAGTGTGTTTATACTTTCGTGTGACATATAGAATTTCCTCTTGGTTGTCATTATATCTGGTACAATAACCCCAGACTGACACTCACTCCCACCCGATCCCTAAATGAATGGGAATTTGTGTTTGCCAAATATCAACACTGAATATGTTAACCTAAATAATTGTTGGTTTATTTTTGGATTTTGTTGTTGTTGTAAACATTAGCCTTCATTCAGTCTCGTATCAAATGTTACTGTTTTTTTTTTCGTTTTCTGTGTTGTGTCCTGAAGCCGTATAGTAATGATCAATAGTCATAACAAACACAGGTTCCATAAATATTACTACTACTACGACTAATACTAATACTACTACTACTACTAATAATAATAATAAACAAAAACAACAACCAATAAAACAACAACAACAACACATACAGGTTCTATCTATAAACAATATTGTACAATGACCTCGTGACCTGACCTCTTAAATTAATATATATTAGAGCCATCCTTCAACTAAAAACAATTAAAATTTGTTAAAATTCACTTCTTTTTTTTTGCGTGTTCCAAAATGGAAACAAAAACTCGTTTTAAAGCGTCTAGTCTTGTGTGTTATATTATATGTAATCAGTGGTAGTTTATATATATTCCTGTAATCCTTTATGTATCGTTCATATATACATATTGTCTTAGTTATTCACTCCGATATATTTTCTGAGGTTTTATTATGGACACAGTTGTACGATTCCTCTGTTAATGCCTGAAATCTGATGATAAATGACCTCCCCGATGACCAATATGTATATAATATAATATAACCCTCGATCACGCTTCTATAGGGAAGGTTTCATTTGGTCTCTGAAACAGAGAGAGAGAGAGAGAGAGAGAGAGAGAGAGAGAGAGAGAGAGAGAGAGAGAGAGAGAGAGTCTTCATCTTATAAACCAATATTATGTATTCTTTTAGATATACAAGTATAGTAATAATTCATAGTGAGTGTGAGTCACTCACAAAACTATCGTTACCTTGGGTGATCGATGAATTTCAGAACGAACACTGCGACTCCTGTTGTCTCGATAGGGTTGTCAAAATCCTTCGTCCGTTGCGTCATATTTTCTCAACACAATTTTGCATAGATATTTTTTTTTTTTGCGAATGTTTACATATTTCTTGAGACACCTTCATTATGCACGACTGTCCCATATTTACCTGAGGTGAATACGGCTCCCCACACCTACAGGTTGTTCTCCGATAAATTAATTAATGTACCTGGCCACACAAATCTGTTGGACTGTAACATGGGATGCCGCTCAGTTGTGTTTGACTGATTTAATAATGTTCAAATCCCGATTAATTTAGTCGAACCTCCAATCTACACATTTGCATATGTTAACTCATTTGCATGTGTGTGTGTATGTATGTGCCTGTCTCCCCCCCCCCCCCTCAAACCCTCTGATGTTATCTGTTTATGGTGGTGTATCCGGGGGTGTATTATCCGATTATCTAGGGGTGTTTAATGGCGTGTTTTGTCAATATAATGACGTGTTTTTGTCATGACTCCCTTACCTCAGTGACATGACTCCCTTACCTCAGAGACATGACTCCCTTACCTCAGAGACATGACTCCCTTCTCACCTCCAGCAAGAGCGAGTCCAATTGCTCATCTATCTGCCTTGCCCTCCCTCCCTCCCTCCCTCCCTTCCTTCCTTCCTTCCTTCCTTACTCTCTCTCTCTCCCTCTTCCTCAATCCCTCCCTCTCTCCCTCTTCACACCTGCACTTACGAATGAGTTTTTACGCCTTCCATTCAATTAAAGTCTGAGGGTTTGTTTACCCTTTAGCTCTCCCCGTCCTTCCCCCTCCTTCCCTCACCACCCCTCTTCCCCCTCCTTCCCTCATCACCCCTCTTCCCCTCCTTCCCTCACCACCCCTCTTCCCCTCCTTCCCTTCCTCCTTGAGCTACGTACTCTGCCCTCCGTCATCGTCCCTTCCTCGTCTGTCATCCATAATTTTCGTCTCGTCAACAGAAAGAGGAAAACATTAAACCAAAAAGAAGAAGAGGGAGAAAGGAAGAGAATTTTATCACTTGAATAGCCTTAGAGAGAGAGAGAGAGAGAGAGAGAGAGAGAGAGAGAGGAATGAATTAGCTTTTAAATGTTTCTCCTGTGTTAACCATAGTTGTTTAACTTAACATAGCTGATATGGCAGAGGATAACGTTAACTTCGAGGATACCTAACCTAAGCTAACCTAACCTTACTTAACCTAACCTTACCCAAAGAAATGACATAGCAAAACCTTAACCTAACACTAACCTTGGCTAGCCTATCCTAACTTTAACGATAACCTTAACCTAACCTAACCTAACAACCTTAACATAACCTAGTCTAACCTAACTTTAATAAAGTATTAACCTAATCTAACCTTAACGTAGCATTAACCTAAACTAACCTAACCTAACTTTAACCAATAGTGACGATGACGTTCCGATGCCATGCTATTAACCTCTTCGTTATAATGAGACGGCCGTTTTAGCTGGTGGGTGGGTCAACGAGCGTAGATCCCAGGACCTTAACGCATCAGTGTCGGACGGAATCAATACGCACACAAGACTGAGTTAAGCAATTTTTTTAATGGTGGTAGAGATGTGGTAGAGATGTGGTGGGGAGGTGGTGGGGAGGTGGTGGGGAGGTGGTAGAGATGTGGTAGGGAGGTGGTAGAGATGTGGTAGAGATGTGGTAGGGAGGTGGTAGGGAGGTGGTAGAGATGTGGTAGAGATGTGGTAGGGAGGTGGTAGGGAGGTGGTAAAGATGTGGTGGGGAGGTGGTAGGGAGGTGGTAGGGAGGCCACACTCGCTTCTAAGACACGGCCGGCCTCTGGTTATATGGGTCTAGATCCTAATGAGACCAAGTCCTAATGGGCCCCAGTCTTAATGGGCCCCAGTCTTAATGAATTATAGTCTACCATAAAGATTGAGGACCAAGTCATAATTGGATTTACTCCAAATATGCCCAAGTTATAATCGATCCTGTGTATAATAGGCCCCATTTATAATAGGACCCAGTCATAATAGGCCCCAGTCATAATAATCCTCTTTCATATTAGGCCCCAGTCATAATGAGCGCCAGTCGTAATGAGCGCCAGTCATAATGAACCCCACTCCTTATAGCCCCCAGTCACAATTGGCCCTTGTCGTAATAGGCCCCAGTCATAATAGTCCCATCTCATAATAAGCCCCAGTCATTGATAATAGGCTCCAGTCATAATAGACCCCCACTCCAAATAGCCCCCAGTCATAATAGGCCCCTGTCCCAATAGTCCCTACCCCTAATAGGCCTCATTAACAGGATACAAAAAAACGGGGAATCTATTCAATAAAAACAAGAGCAAAAGGGTAAGGTAAGAAACCCGTATAAATAACCAGTAAATAAAAGAGAACTCAAACTCTTTTAGTCGGGGAAGAGAACGTGTTAACTACTGAACAAAAACGTCACACTAAACGCGTTAGTTTGTCGAGTTAAGTAAAAAAATAAACTTCTAAATTCAAGCGATAAGTCTCCATCTTCCTCAATTTCACCTTTCCATGTTCCTCACTTCCACCTTCTTCACTTCCATCTCTCCATGTTCCTCACTTCCACCTTCTTTACTGTTACCTTCCCTGTTCCTCACTTCCACCTTCTTTACTGCTACCTTCCCTGTTCCACACTTCCACTCTTACTGTTACTTCCGTTCTCACTTCACCTCTTATGTACTTCCCTCACTTCCACCTTCTTTACTGTTACCTTCCATGTTCCTCACTTCCACCTTCTTTACTGTTACCTTCCATGTTCCTCACTTCCACCTTCTTTACTGTTACCTTCCATGTTCCTCACTTCCACCTTCTTTACTGTTACCTTCCATGTTCCTCACTTCCACCTTCTTTACTGCTACCTTCCCTGTTCCACATTTCCACCTTCTTTACTGTTACCTTCCTGTTCCTCACTTCCACCTTCTTTACTGTTACCTTCCCTGTTCCTCACTTCCACCTTCTTTACTGTTACCTTCCATGTTCCTCACTTCCACCTTTCCATGCTCCTGAAAAACAATAGACAGTTACCTAACAAAAACAAAACCAAAACAACAACAATAATAAAAGTACCAAATTAACATACATATACATCAATTAATTATAAGATTGTGCAAGACATAATGGAGTGTAAATCATTGTAAATTTATACCATAACACCAATTCCACTCAAAGTTACTCACTATATTGTGAAAATTAGACGAACTCCGGTGGTGCCGTCCAACTTTGGCGATCCGTCAAAATAACTCATATGATCTCCAATTAGGAGTCGCCACAGGCACCGGGAGGCACTGGCAAGTCTCTACAGTTAGTTACCAGTTAGTACCCAGTTTGCTAGAAGAATTACAGTTAGTCCCCAGTTAGGTAAGAGGAGTCACATTTAGTCCTCAGTTAGCTAGGAGTCATCACAGCTAGTCGCTAGTTAGCTAGGAGGCGTCACAGTTAGCCTCCAGTTAGCTAGGACTCGTCACAGTTAGTCACCAATTAGCTCGGAGTCCCCAGTTAGGTAGGAAAGAGTCCCCACTTAGCTGGGAATCGTCACTGTTAGTCCCCAGTTAGCTAAGAGTCGTCACAGTTATTTAGGAGTTACCATAGTTAGTCCCCAGTTGGCTAGGAATCGTCACAGTTAGTCCCCAGTTAGCGAGAGGTTGTCACAGTTAGTCACCAGTTAGGAGTCCACAGTTAGTTCCCAGTTTGGTAAGAGTCCGCACTTAGCTTCCAGATAGCTAAGAGTCGGTCACAGTTAGTCCCCAGTTCGCCAGGAGTCGTCACAGTTAATCACCAATTAGCAAGGAGACCACAGTTAGTCCCCAGTTAGGTAGGAGTCCGCAGTTAGTCTGCGGTTAGCTGGGAATCGTCACAGTTAGTTACCAATTAGCTATCAGTCGTCACAGTTAGTCTTCAGTTAGCTACGTGTCGTCACAGTTAGTCTTCAGTTAGCTACGTGTCGTCACAGTTAGTTACCAGTTAGCTAGGAATCGTCACAGTTAGTTACCAGCTAGCTAGGAGTCGTCACAGTTAGTTACTAGTTAGCTAGGAATCATCTCAGTTAGTCCCCAGCTAGCTAGGAGAGCACAATTAGTCCCTAGTTAGCTAGAATTAATTTTTCAATCGTAATAAAAATAAATAAATAAAATAATCTTTCCTGTGGTAAAAATTAGTTATGTTTCCCCTATTTCTACCAATTAATATAAAATAGAATTAATAATTATCAATATTATAGTGAAATTAGTTAGATATCCTTTACTCTGAATTAGATTAGATAGAATTAAATATCTTGGGAATAAGTTTGTTTATAGAGAGATTAGTTAAAATTAGTCACAGTAAGTTTAATTTTAATCAGATTAGTTAGTATTAATTATTGTATGATTAGAATTGACCAGAAGTAATTTATCGTAACGTAATTTTGATTCTCATCCTAGGTGAATATATTACCTTTTTTTTTTTACTCACATTTAATTATCATATTTTTTTTATAATTTATATAAGAACTTAATTCATTCAGTTTTGATTAAGAATTATTTTTGTGTGAAGATACTAATGTTTGGATCATAATTAAATTTCGTAAAATCAAGTGAAACTGTTGAAAAATTATAAAAAAAAGTAATGAGGTATTTAACATCAATTAATTAAAAAAAAGTGAATTAAAATTGGTTTAATTATGTAGAATGAACCAGGTGACAGGAGTTAGTTACAGTGAAATGCAGTTGTAATTAGCTGTATTTGTTCAGTGTCGTATAAACTTGGGTGAAACTTTCCCTACAAACACGGCCGTGAAGTACCGAACCTTAAGTCTTTTACACTATAATAGTCTCCCATAAAAACAGTAAAAATATTTCATTTTCTTTGAGGAGGCACGCGGGTAATCTTGTTAATCGTCAGGTACGCGTAAAGTCCTAAAAACTTCGGGATAAAATGTGTCCAAATGTTTTAAAACTTTATCAATAAATCCTGAAAATATGTCCACTAGGTTTATATATGTTGAAGGTGGTGATCGTCAACACTAAGAGGTGGAAGTGTTGCTACTACACCTCCACACACACACACTGTCTCATGCAACTACAGGTGATAAACCTAACCTAACCTAATCTAGAAAGAGCTCTGGATGGCGAGAGAAGCCATGAGATATATATGACTATCCCCATCTACCACGTCTCCAACGTGGTCTGCAGGGTTGGTCTGAAAAATGGCAAATGAAATTCAACACCAGCAAGTGCAGCGTACTTAATATTGGAAGAATAAATACTTATAATGTATACAGCCTTAACAACATCAACCTAGAGAAGTCGACTTGTGAAAGAGACCTAGGGGTACTTGTAAGCCCGGACCTACGGCCTAGAAAACAGTGCGTTAATGTTCGAAATAAGGCAAACAGAGTATTGGGTTTATATCTAGAAGTGTAAGTAACAAGAGTGCAGAGGTCTTATTGCAACTATATCTTGCCCTAGTCAGGCCGCACCTCGATTATGCGGTTCAGTTCTGGTGCCCCTAATATAGAATGGATATAAATTCACTAGAGTCGGTGCAGCGAAGAATGACAAAAATGATTCGGGGACTTAGAAACCTTCCATATCAGGATAGGTTAAAGAAACTTAACTTGCATTCCCTAGAAAGACGAAGAGTGCGGGGAGATATGATAGAAGTATTTAAGTGGGTGAAAGGAATCAATAAAGGGGATATAGATAAAGTTCTTATAATATCCGAGCAGGATAGGACTCGGAGCAACGGATTTAAGATGGGTAAGTTTAGGTTTAGGAGGGAGATAGGAAGAAATTGGTTCACAAATAGGGTGGTGGACGAGTGGAACAAGCTTAGCAACTTTGTAGTAAGTGCGGGAACTCTGGAAAGTTTCAAAAGGAGGCTAGATAGATTCATGGATGATAGAGAGTGGTAGTAACTCTCGACAGGAGCTGCCATGCACAGGCCAACCGGCCTATTGCAGACTCCTTATTTTCTTATGTTCTTATGTATCCCATCACCTCTCCTCTCTCCTCCCTCCCACCCTCTCCTCACTTCCCACCCTCACGTCACTTCCTACCCCCTCCTCTCCCCCTCACGGATCCCACTGTAGGTAGTTATATAAGCCCCTCCAATCAAAGATTATCTCAGCTTCTGCTATAGGACACTGTTGTTGACTCCCCGCGGAGCATTACGTGATGTTACCTTACCGGTGTTGAAGGTGTACACAGCCTAGTACCTCACCTGATTAAAGTTTATTTAGAATTATGTTAAGGTATTTAGATTTTAAGCCGATTCGTGTAATAAGTGAGTGAGTGTGTGTGTGTGTGTGTGTAATAATAATAATAATAATAATAATAATAATAATAATAATAATAATAATAATAATAATTAACGGTTTAATGAAAGAGCATGGCAGCTGGAAGGCTGAAAATATACAATTACATAATAGGGGAATGGGTCTCTTGATTTACAAATGATGTACAAGTAACATAAGTGATACAAATATGATATATAATAATTAGGTGTTGATAATTTTTACAATGGTTGGGACTGGGCTGTTCTTGAAGCAATCGGTTCGTGCTCGTTTGGACTGGATGCGGTTGGGCAGGTGTGTGACCACGTGGCCAGGACAGTAGCTTGGGGCAATGCAGGTGTGCTCCATCCTTCAGGTTAGGTCAGGTGAAGCCGTGAGGTATATCACTTGTGGGTTGATCGTCAATCTTTGCACTGTACTGTTGGTGTGAGGTTGTTGATAGATGCAGATAGGGAGAAGGAGATGGGGAAGGGGCCCGACAGACCGGGCTGGCAGCTGTCTCCATGGTCAAGAGACCACGGCCGGGTTAGCGGAGCGCCGACTACACACGATCCTCACCCTATGAAGGCTGAAGTGTGTGTGTGTGAAGTATGATTGCCACTAGGTAATGTATTGCAAAAACATACAACCACGGTAGTATACATAATAGCTCTGAGACACCTGCCAAACAAACTTACTAAACACACCTGCTAAACACACCTGCCAAGCATATCTCTTCTAGTCAGGTATAAACAAACTCATTTTATGACGCTACAAATTATAAGATTTTTATGAGTAATGTATATTATTATTTTTGTTAGAATTAGGAAATATAGAGACGGAAGAGCCTAATTAGCCCCACCTGACGTTCTTAATGAATTAATTAAGGTAATTTAGTATGTCCGGAGTATTTAACACTGGCATTATGTAGGATACGGCTGTGAGCTGTTCTTTCTTGCCCTCACCCTGCCCTCTCCTGCCCTCACCGTGCCCTCTCCTGTCCCACCCTCCTGCCCCACCCTGCCCCACCCTGCCCTCACCCTGCCCTCTCCTGCCCCCACCCTGCCCTCTCCTGCCCTCACCCTGCCCTCTCCTGCCCCACCCTGCCCTTACCCTGCCCTCTTCTGTTCCCACCCTGCTCTCTTCTGTCCCTAACCTTCCCTCTTCTATCTTCGCCCTGCCCTCTCCTGCCCTCACCCTGCCCTCTCTTGCCCTCACCCTGCCCTCCCTCACTTGCCCTCACCCTGCCCTCTCCTGCCCTCACTTGCCCTCTGCTGCCTTCTCCTGCCCTAGCCCTGCCCTTACCCTGCCCTCACCCTGCCCTCACCCTGCCCTCCCCTGCTGTCACTCGTCCTCACCCTGCCCTCTCCCTGCCCTCTCCTGCCCTCACCCTGCCCTCTCCTGCCGTCACTTGCCCTCATCCTGCCCTCACCCTACCCTCTCCTGCCCTCACCCTGCCCTCTCCTGCCCTCACCCTGCCCTCTCCTGCCCTCACCTTGCCCTCTTCTGCCCTTTGTGATCACCTGAATATTATTTGGACTCCAATACTCCAGTACTTGGGCCCATTTCTGATAGCTCCCAGTGTTAAGTTCTATTCCTATTATATACCATTCCTACTTGTCCCAGTGTTATTAGGCCCGAGTGTTAATAGGGCCTAGTGTTAATAGGGCCTGGTGTTAATAGGGCCTGGTGTTAATAGGGCCTGGTGTTAATAGGGCCTCGTGTTAATAGGGCCTAGTGTTAATAGGGCCTCGTGTTAATAGGGCCTAGTGTTAATAGGGCCTCGTGTTAATAGGGCCTCATGTTAATAGGGCCTAGTGTTAATAGGGCCTAGTGTTAATGGGTCCCGCTCAGAATCTAACCTAGATTATACTTAATCTATTCATTATGGACTGGAAATATAAGAACGGGGGTCTATTAGGACTGGGTTCTATTAGACGGGTCTATTAGGACTGGGTTCTGTTTTAGGTCTAGGGTGTATTAAGACTGAGATCTATAAGAACAATAACCTTACAGAGCTGGGGTCCATTAAACCTGTGACCCACGAGGACTGGGGTCCATTAAACCTGTGACCCACGAGGACTGGGGCCCATTAAACCTGTGACCCACGAGGACTGGGGCCCATTAAACCTGTGACCCACGAGGACTGGGGCCCATTAAACCTGTGACCCACGAGGACTGGGGCCCATTAAACCTGTGACCCACGAGGACTGGGGCCCATTAAACCTCTGACCCACGAGGACTGGGGCCCATTAGATCAGGGAGATTTATAGAAGGGGCAGAGTCGTGCGGGGAAAGACAGTATGTATTGATCTCTCTGCGGTATACGACCTTCTTCCCACCCAGCCATTGTTAGTTAATTGATCATGCTACTAATACTGTACTCTCGCTACTGTTGTTACTACCGTTGTTTTTGTACCCTTTCCTGTTGTTACTACCGTTGTTTCTCTACTCTTTCCTGTTGTTCTTACCGCTGTTTCATTAGTCTCTCCTGTTGATAATTTTACTAATATCGTTCTACTGTTGTACTAATCTGTTGCTACTGTTGCCTCTGTACTTTTTCCCGTTATTGTCACTCTTTCTCTGCTACTGTTGTTGTTTCTGTTGTTGTTATTGTTGTTCCTACCAGGTCGCTAATTAAGGATAAGAGGTCAGTGATGATGATGACGATGATGATAATGATGTCGATTGTTGATGATGATGACCACGATTTATTATGATGATGAATGATAATGACGATTGATGATAATAATGACAATGATGATGCTGATCGATGATGATGATGATGATGATAATACGGATGTTACTGTTGCTGCTGTTAACGCCAATAATGGGCTTCTGTTTCTGTTGTTCCTCTTCCTGTTGTTTTGCGTCTGAAGTTGAGTTCATCACTCTATCTCTGTCTTAAGTACCTACCTGTCATAAGTACTTACCTGTCATAAGTACCTACCTGTCATAAGTACCTCCCTGTCATAAGTACCTCCCTGTCATAAGTACCTACCTGTCATAAGTACCTCCCTGTCATAAGTACCTACCTGTCATAAGTACCTACCTGTCACAAGTACCTTCTGTACCTCTCACAAGTACTTACCTCTCACAAGTACCTACCCTGTCATAAGTACCTACCTGTCATAAGTACCTACCTGTCATAAGTACCTACCTGTCATAAGTACCTACCTGTCATAAGTACCTACCTGTCACAAGTACCTTCTGTACCTCTCACAAGTACTTACCTCTCACAAGTACCTACCACTCACAAGTACTTACCTGTCACAAGTACTTACCTCTCACAAGTACCTACCTCTCACAAGTATCTACCTGTCACAAGTACCTACCTCTCACACAATACCTACCTGTCACAAGTACCTACCTGTCACAAGTACCTTCTGTACCTGTCACAAGTACCTACCTGTCACAAGTACCTTCTGTACCTGTCACAAGTACCTACCTGTCACAAGTACCTTCTGTACCTGTCACAAGTACCTTCTGTTCCTGTCACAAGTACCTACCTGTCACAAGTACCTTCTGTACCTGTCATAAGTACCTTCTGTACCTGTCACAAGTACCTACCTGTCACAAGTACCTTCTGTACCTGTCACAAGTACCTACCTGTCACAAGTACCTACATCTTACTCTACATGATAATATTTTTTTATAATATTGACAACATAGAATATTCAGATCTGATACAAAAAAATATACTCTGTAATAATTAGTGGTGGGTCGTGGTCACCTACCCTCAATAGTGGTGGGTCATGGTCACCAACCCTCAGTAGTGGTGGGTCATGGTCACCAACCCTCAGTAGTGGTGGGTCATGGTCACCAACCCTCAGTAGTGGTGGGTCATGGTCACCAACCCTCAGACAAAGAGAATAATGGACTGTCGGAAGTAATTAGTTAAGTAGATGTAGAAGGAATGTTGTCTCGTCAGGATATTTCATCAGCTCCCCAACTGTGTCCTCCTGGTGGATCACGCTTAAGTCCCTCGTCATTTATTTGGGTGTCAGGGACGTCTGTAATGGCGTCTGTCACACTAGATATAATTTTTCATGGATTTTTTCAGTTATCTTGATGATGATGTGTTTAAAGGTGCTGTGAGGAGGTGTGTGTGTGTGTGTGTGTGTGTTAAAAATTAAATGTTTCAACTGTGGTTTGGTTCCTTATTCTGGTAATTACTGATATAATTTGCATATCATTACCAAGTGGAATAAATTTGATATAACATTAACATATATAGGAATTAATAACACTTAGGAGACTTATACCAATATATAATGACATCTTAAGTCTTATAAGATGTTAAGTAAAATATTAGCACAGTCGTTAAGTATTGATAGGATTTATATGTTAGCTACAGGTATTATATCGTAACAGCAAGACACAACAACGCGCAGGTGAAGTTAATTAATACGAGTCACATTCTAGCACCTAAGAGATCCACTCAACAACATAAAACAATATGACACTAGACGAGAAGGTATTTTATTGTAAGTATAGTTATCCTATTGTAAGTTAATTGATCTACCTGGATATAAATGGTCTAGAACAGAGTCAATTACTTGTCATCACATGTGGCATTTCCTTTGTGAGTTATTGGACCTTCATAATGACTTAAGAGAAATACCGGAAATTTATAGAGGGAGGAAAATGAGAAGCTTTAGCCATATAATTAGAGATGAAGGGATGATGGTTGAGATATTTATGAGTAAAACTCAGGGTGGGATGGTTAAGGGAAGGCAAGAGATTGGGACTGGATGGATGGAAAACTGTGTTCCCTGGAGAGATGCAAAATACCGAAGGATTGGTTAATACATCCTGAAAGTGTTTTGGAGTGGTGGGTCATGGTCACCAACCCCCAGAGTGGTGGGTCATGGTCACCAACCCTCAGAATGGTGGGTCATGGTCACCAACCCTCAGGAGTGGTGGGTCATGGTCACCAACCCTCAGAGTGGTGGGTCATGGTCACCAACCCTCAGAGTGGTGGGTCATGGTCACCAACCCTCAGAATGGTGGGTCATGGTCACCATCCCCCAGAGTGGTGGGTCATGGTCACCAACCCCCAGAGTGGTGGGTCATGGTCACCAACCTTCAGAATGGTGGGTCATGGTCACCATCCCTCAGAGTGGTGGGTCATGGTCACCAACCCTCAGGAGTGGTGGGTCATGGTCACCAACCCTCAGAGTGGTGGGTCATGGTCACCAACCCCCAGAGTGGTGGGTCATGGTCACCAACCCTCAGAATGGTGGGTCATGGTCACCAACCCTCAGAATGGTGGGTCATGGTCACCATCCCCCAGAGTGGTGGGTCATGGTCACCAACCCCCAGAGTGGTGGGTCATGGTCACCAACCCTCAGAATGGTGGGTCATGGTCACCATCCCTCAGAGTGGTGGGTCATGGTCACCAACCCTCAGGAGTGGTGGGTCATGGTCACCAACCCTCAGAGTGGTGGGTCATGGTCACCAACCCTCAGAGTGGTGGGTCATGGTCACCAACCCTCAGACAAAGAGAATAATGGACTGTCGGAAGTAATTAGTTAAGTAGATGTAGAAGGAATGTTGTCTCGTCAGGATATTTCATCAGCTCCCCAACTGTGTCCTCCTGGTGGATCACGCTTAAGTCCCTCGTCATTTATTTGGGTGTCAGGGACGTCTGTAATGGCGTCTGTCACACTAGATATAATTTTTCATGGATTTTTTCAGTTATCTTGATGATGATGTGTTTAAAGGTGCTGTGAGGAGGTGTGTGTGTGTGTGTGTTAAAAATTAAATGTTTCAACTGTGGTTTGGTTCCTTATTCTGGTAATTACTGATATAATTTGCATATCATTACCAAGTGGAATAAATTTGATATAACATTAACATATATAGGAATTAATAACACTTAGGAGACTTATACCAATATATAATGACATCTTAAGTCTTATAAGATGTTAAGTAAAATATTAGCACAGTCGTTAAGTATTGATAGGATTTATATGTTAGCTACAAGTATTATATCGTAACAGCAAGACACAACAACGCGCAGGTGAAGTTAATTAATACGAGTCACATTCTAGCACCTAAGAGATCCACTTAACAACATAAAACAATATGACACTAAACGAGAAGGTATTTTATTGTAAGTATAGTTATCCTATTGTAAGTTAATTGATCTACCTGGATATAAATGGCCTAGAACAGAGTCAATTACTTGTCATCACATGTGGCATTTCCTTTGTGAGTTATTGGACCTTCATAATGACTTAAGAGAAATACCGGAAATTTATAGAGGGAGGAAAATGAGAAGCTTTAGCCATATAATTAGAGATGAAGGGATGATGGTTGAGATATTTGTGAGTAAAACTCAGGGTGGGATGGTTAAGGGAAGGCAAGAGATTGGGACTGGATGGATGGACAACTGTGTTCCCTGGAGAGATGCAAAATACCGAAGGATTGGTTAATACATCCTGAAAGTGTTTTGGAGTGGTGGGTCATGGTCACCAACCCCCAGAGTGGTGGGTCATGGTCACCAACCCTCAGAATGGTGGGTCATGGTCACCAACCCTCAGGAGTGGTGGGTCATAGTCACCAACCCTCAGAGTGGTGGGTCATGGTCACCAACCCTCAGAGTGGTGGGTCATGGTCACCAACCCTCAGGAGTGGTGGGTCATGGTCACCAACCCTCAGAGTGGTGGGTCATGGTCACCAACCCTCAGAGTGGTGGGTCATGGTCACCAACCCTCAGAATGGTGGGTCATGGTCACCAACCCTCGGGGTGGTGGGTGGTGATCACTCACCTTCAGAGTGGTGGGTCATGGTCACCAACCCCCAGAGTGGTGGGTCATGGTCACCAACCCCCAGAGTGGTGGGTCATGGTCACCAACCCTCGGGGTGGTGGGTGGTGATCACCAACCCTCAGAGTGGTGGGTGGTGATCACCAACCCTCAGAGTGGTGGGTGGTGATCACCAACCCTCGGAGTGGTGAGTGGTGATCACTCACCTTCAGAGTGGTGGGTCATGGTCACCATCCCCCAGAGTGGTGGGTCATGGTCACCATCCCCCAGAGTGGTGGGTCATGGTCACCAACCCCCAGAGTGGTGGGTCATGGTCACCAACCCTCAGAATCAAGATGTTGTCGTCGCACCAGAGGAACCACGGTTTTCTTCCGCACATTCGTCCGGCTGCCGCATACAGCGACCCAACTACGGACTCTTGTCTACAGTTTGCAGTGTACGGGCGCGGTACCGGACAAATCCAGTGGGACGCCGCACAGGCAATCCGGCGTTGGACCGGCGAATTCGCCGCAACCGCATAGTGTGAAGAGGTACATAAGAACTCTCAGTCGACTGCTATCCTCCATCCTTGGATGTGTTAGCTACTGCCATCAAACAGATGAAATATAACAAAGCCTCAGGGCCTGATGGAATCCCAGCCGAGGTGTATAAAGCAGGAGGACCTCTGCTTACCAGCCGTCTCCACTCTCTCCTGGAAAATAATATATGAGAAAAGGAGGAAATCCCCCAAGCTCTTACAAACGCTTCCATTGTCAATATGCATAAGAAAAGGGGAGACCAATCAGACTGTGGCAACTACCGTGGGACCTCGCTGCTGTCCATATCTGGCAAGATTATCGCCAGAGTCCTCCAAAATATATATTTCTTCCTGTGGCGGAAAACTTCCTTCCAGAATCTCGATGTGGCTTTAGACCATCACGTGGCACCACTGACATGATCTTTGCTGTCCGCCAGATACAAGGAAGGTGCTGAGAACAGCGTCGTGACCTGTACATGGTCTTCATCGACCTAACCAAGGCCTTCGACTCGGTCAACAGGAAAGCCCTCTGGCGGACCCTCAGCCGTTTTGGTTGCCCACCAAAATTCATCGCAATTGTGAAGCAACTCCTCGATGGCATGAACGGAAGTGTCCTACGCAATGGCACCCAGTCTGAGTTAATCCCCATCCAAACTGGGGTAAAGCATGGATGTGTACTGGCACCAACTCTCTTTTCCATTTTATTGGCTGCCTTCCTTACTCATGCCAGTGCCAATTTTGCCTGCAGGGTGGACATCGAGTACCGGATGAAGGGTCTTTGCAACATAAGACGACTCCAAGCAGGAACAAATGTGTCGGCAGCTTCCCTTACTGAACTTCAGTATGCAGACGACCTCACCCTTGTCGCTCACACTGAACGCGACTGACAGGAGATCCTGTAGGGAGCTGAAGTTATCTACAAAGTTGCATGTATATCGAACAGCGAGACATGGGTCACGTACAGGAGACACCTCAAGGCAGTTGAAACCTTTCACCATCATGGCTACGTTTTATCCTCCGAGTTCGCTGGGAAGACAAGAGAACAAATGCCAGTATTCTCGCTGACACCAACTGTAGGAGCATCGAGGCTACCATTATCCATGAACAACTACGTTGGACTAGCCATGTTACCCGCATGGAAAACAGTAAACTGCCAAACAGCTACTTTTCAGTTACCTGACGATCAGTAAACGTAACGCTGGCGTTCAACTGAAAAGGTATAAGGATAGTCTTAAGACAAACCTGAAAAAGTACCAAATTGATCCCCCCCACTTGGGAGCCGATTACTCCACACCGTAATGCTTGGAGGAGTACCACAGGAGAAAGTGTTAATGCTTTTGAGTTAGCCTGACTGCATGCCGAGGCAGACAAGCGCTAGCACCGGAAAGACGCTGCCTCCGCCCCTCCCACACTAGGTGTAGCCCTCCACACGCGCAACATCTGTGAACGACCCTACCGTATCGGCCTCTTTAGTCACCTCAGCAGTCACCAATCAAGGTGACATCCTTAATAACTCGCATCATTGCATCATAGCTGGATGATCGTCCTATTCGATTCTGAGTTTCAGCAAAGTAGCAGCAGTAGTGTGTGTAGTGTGTGTGTGTGTGTGTGTGTGTGTGTGTGTGTGTGTGTGTGTGTGTGTGTGTGCCTCGCTATAAACACATACATACACACACACACACACACATAAGCACACACACACATTCCTACAGGTCTTACAGACTAACTTCTTCTTTCCCGCTCTTATACTGAATAATGCACAAGGAGTCCGGACCACTGAATGTTTCCTCTCCTCCCACATCTCATAATATACTCTGTTAATATTGTGTAGTCCAGTATGTACTTGTTTCATATGGTGTTTATTATTATTACTCTCGTGAAGAAGACAAAGATCTAATATTCTTTTGGTTACATTAATACGTCCAAAAAATATTGACCAATCACACCTGTACCACCACACCAGTATCATCACACCTGTACCACCACACCTGTACCATCACACCTGTACCACCACACCAGTATCACACCGTACCACCACCTGACACCACACCAGTAAATCACCTGTACAACCACAATTGTACCAACACACCAGTATCATCACACCTGTACCACCACACCAATAAAATCACACCTGTACCACCACAACTGTACTACCACACTTGTACAACCACACCTGTACCACCACACCTGTACCACCACACCTGTACCACCACACCAGTATCATCACACCTGTACCACCACACTTGTACCACCACACCTGTACCACCACACCAGTATCATCACACCTGTACCACCACACCTGTACCACCACACCTGTACCACCACAACTGTACAACACACCTGTACCACCACACCTGTACCACCACACCTGTACCAACACACCTGTACCACCACACCTGTACCACCACACCTGTACCACCACACTGAAAACGACCTACAGTTGATCCTGAACACCTATGCAGATGCATATGCACACTTCGGCCTTGAGGCGAATGTACGCAAGATTCAGATTATCTTTCAACCTGCCCCTGGCTCAGACACACCTCCACCAGCTATCCAGCTTAACGGTACTTTCAGTATCTCTGCTCCCACCTGTCCACCACCACGGATCTCTATGAAGAGATTCAGCATTGGATCAGGTGTGCATCTCAAGCCTTTGGCAGACTCCAAAACCGTGTCTTCGGCTATAGGGTGCTGAAATTATCTACAAAGCTGCACGTACAGTATATCGCGGTGGTCCTTCCCACCCTGTTATATGGCAGCGAGATATGGGTCACATACAGGAGGCACCTCAAGGCAATGAAAAGTTTCACCAACGTAGTCTACGTTCCATCCTCCGAGTTTGCTGGGAAGACAAGAGAACAAACGCCAGTATTCATGTTGATACCAACTGCAGGAGCATCGAGGCTACTATTATCCACGAACAACTACACTGGACTGGCCATGTTACTCGCATGGACGACAGTAGACTGCCAAAGAAGCTACTTTACAGTCACCTAACGAATAGTAAACGTAGCGCTGGCGGGCAACTGAAGAGGTATAAGGATAGTCTTAAGACCAACCTGAAAAAGTGCCAAATCGACCCCTTCACCTGGGAGACGATTACTCCACACCGTACCGCTTGGAGAAGCACCACACGAGAAGGTGTTAATACTTTCGAGTTAGCCCGATTACATACCGAGGCAGACAAGCGCCAGTGACCGAAAAACCCTGCCGTCGCCACTCCCACACTAGATGTAGCCCCCCACACGTACAACATGTGTGGACGACCCTCCCGATCCTGTATAGGCCTCTTGCGTTACCTCAGAGCTCACCAACGAAAGTAAAATCCTTAATAACTCTTATCATTGTATCACAGCTGGATGATCGTCATACTCGATTCCGAGTGACAGCAAAGTATTAGTAGTGTGTGTGTGTGTGTGTGTGTGTGTGTGTGAGATATACTGCACTGGATTGAGGTGCCTTATGCTAGGCGAGGGATGTGATACGTTTACATGGAGTATGTCGTGTTGTGGTATGTTGTAGTATGTGGTGCTATGTGCTGGAGTGGGATTTGATATACTCAGGTACGGTATATCATGTTGTGGGATTTGATACGCTAGGATAAGACATATCGTGTTTTGTTATTTTGTAATTTGCTGTGGTATGTTGTAGTATGGTTTAGTATGTTGTGGTGTACTTAAAGGTGATCTGATGCGCTGGGGTATATTACATTATAAAGTGATAATGCTTGCTGAAATATACTGGAATGCGTGTCATGCATTCATTTATGTTGTGTGTTGGCATACCCGATATGTTGAGGTATATTGGCTGATGATATATGCTGCTCTCTCTCTCTCTCTCTCTCTCTCTCTCTCTCTCTCTCTCTCTCTCTCTCTCTCTCTCTCTCTCTCTCGTGTGCGCATATGTGTGTGAGTTCGTGTCAGCGTTTGTGTGTGTGTATATTTTTGTGTATTTGCATAGGAGTGTGTGTACTGGCGTGGTCATCTCTACCTACATGTTCAGGTATTAATATTCCAGCCTCCCAACATGTACACGTAAGCGTGTGTGTGTGTGTGCGTGCGTGCGTGTGTGTGTGTATGAATCGCCTTTGTGAATACACACGCCGGGCCACGCCGGGTGTTATTCTTCTTATTACTAATGAATTACCTGGCCATACCAGGACCTAATAATAATATAGCTTGGTTGCTTTTCGTGTAACGAGGATGGCCGGCTCTCGGGCCACCTAGGCGTGAATTTGCTTCAGGTGCAAAAGCTGTCGCCAACACAACAACCACACCCTAAGTTAACGAGTTGCATGACCCAGTGTCAAGGAATAGTCCGAGAAGACCGGACAACTCGCCAACTGTACTGGCTAACCAATCGATTAATTATCATCCAGGTTCCCAATTACTGCTGGGTTAGACAGAGGCAAATGGCGTGAAGAAACTTCCCCATAGTTTCACCCTGTCCGGTGATCGAACCCGGGTCCGCTCGCTTGCGAGGCGAGCAAGCTGAGCATTACACCACAGGTCGACTACACACACACACACACACACACCTGTTACATAACCATTTGGACGTGAATACAGTACTGAAGATTATATCACCTGCCCAACATATACTACGTGTACTATATTGTAGAAATATAGTAATTAGGCTATATTATGTCCCTTTTATATCAGAATTTATCATACTTTTCCACTATATCTTGTTTTATAATTACACCCACTCACTACCTACTGTAGACATAACGTACCGAACGAGCCTTTTCCCTCCCATTTCCCTCCCCTTCCCACTCTTCTCCTCATGCCAACCCTCTTCTCTCTTCCGTTCCCCCTCTTCCGTACCACTCTTCCCATCCCCCTCTTCTCTTTCCCTCTCCCGCCCTCCCCCCCCCCCCCAGACAAAAAATAAATAAAAAATAAGCAAAAATATTAGGAAAGGAGTTCAGAATATACCCTCGGAGACCAAGAAAGACGTATAATATAGCCTAGGAGACAAAGAAAGACGTATACTATAGCCCATGAGACCAAGAAAGACGTATAATATAGCCCAGGAGACCAAGAAAGACGTATAATATAGTCTAAGAGACCAAGAAAGAAGTATAATATAATCAGGGAGACCAAGAAAGACGCATAATATAGCCCAGGAGACCAAGAAAGACGTATAATATATCCAGAAAGCTTGTAAAGAACACCAACTCATGAGCAATATTAATAAATCTCCTCCACCATGCCTCTCACACGGACCATACGCCCCAAACATTGTCTCGGGGGAGGGAAATGGACCTAAATAATGAGGTGGTTTAAGGGTCATTCTCCTGCCTCCTCCCCTTCCCGCCGTGTACGTCTCTCTGGCCATTGCTCCTACTGGTAAATTTCATCTTATGTATTACTTGTAAACAAATTCGCTTTCACGGATCACCTTCTCGGGGAAAAATGATTCAGTTTTGTTATTTCTTGGTCTAGGAAGTGTGTGTGTTGGGGGGTCTTCTGGTTGTTGGTAATTTATTGTGTGTTTAGTTGTTTTCTACTGTTTATTTTTACAAAAATTCTTGTTTTTCTTGTTGGTCTTTCTTTCTTTCTTTCTTTCTTTCTTTCTTTCTTTCTTCTTCGTTTGTATTGGAACGTTTTATGACGATCTTCTTCTTCTTCTTCTTCTTCTTCTGCTAGGGAAAAATACGTAATCGTTTTTTGTTTGTTATGTTTCTGAACTTACGAAAATTCTTCAATAAGTTCAAACAACAACAACAACAACGGGAAACAAACACACGTCACTTACCACTCAAACGCGACCAGGTAAGATCTTGGTTGTGGGTAAACAAACGTGAGACAGAAACCAGCATTCTTCCTGGACCTCCTGAACACAGACCAACATTCTCCCTCGACCTCAATGATGAACAAACGTTTGACACAGACTAGCATTATTCCTCAACCTCCTCTACAGACGTGAGACAGAGATCAACATTCTTCCTCAACCTCCTCTACAGACGTGAGACAGAGACCAACATTCTTCCTTGACGTCCACCGAGTGAATGTTATGATAGAAATTTTTCACATTAGGATACGATTTTTGCCCCCCCCCCCCCTCCTCAAAAAAAAATCTTTCTACGTTCTTGTCCAGCTTGATGTATCGGTTCAGGCAGGGTGTACACAACACGGCCCAGGAGTTCAGACACATCAGGTGATTTGCAAGTCTTTGAGGTAATTAATGAAGCAGTGTCACCAACTCAGTGTAAACAAGCCCTCGTTACCTCCCCCCCCCCCCCCGGCCTTCCCCACTCCAGTAGGTTTTAATTACAGGTGTGTACAAGGACAGGTGTGTAGAAGGACAGGTGTGGGATGTCCTCATTACCGAGTCCGATATTATGCTTGCCGGGCAGGAGGTGGTAACTGGTGTGGTCAGACTAGCAAATTACGCACAAGTATTACAAGATGCAGAGTGAGGTGTGTGTGAGGGAGGTGTAATCTTGTCCACTACTTGATCAGGTGATAATTATTTCACCATTGGGGAGGAGAAGACATGGCCGTGTCCAGCTTGTCCTCTTACCCATGTTATTCCATTAACTAGGTTAGGGACGTGTTAGGTTGTCGGGTCGCTGGTGCTGGGGTGTTTGGTATTGTGTTGTCCTTTGTTACTGATGTGGAGAAAATTCTATCGACACTTAACACATTTAACTGAAAGTCACTTATTAGATCGTATCACTGTTTGATTTACAGCTGATGGACGATTTTTTTTATTATAAATCATGAGAGAATAACAACGTACAAATAACCTAACCTTAACTTAACTTAACCTAACCTAACCTAACCAAAGAAAAAAAAAATTCTAATTCCCCCAATCAACATGAACCTCAAGTTGATGGCAGATGTTGACAAATATGTACAGGGAATTCTGTCTGTATCTGCATGTGACATTTTTTCGAGTATTTACCCTGATTTCCGTGTGTACAATTTTAACACTAATAATACCCCACACTACACCCCCACACTACACCCCCACACTACACCCCCACACTACACCCCCCACACTACACCCCCCACACTACACCCCCCCACACTACACCCCCCCACACTACACCTCCCCACACTACACCCCCCACACTACACCCCCCACACTACACCCCCCACACTACACCCCCCACACTACATCCCCACACTACACCCCCCACACTACACCCCCCACACTACACCCCCCACACTACACCCCCCACACTACACCTCCCCACACTACACCTCCCCACACTACACCCCCCACACTACACCCCCACACTACACCCCCCACACTACACCCCCCACACTACACCCCCACACTACACCCCCCCACACTACACCCCCCACACTACACCCCCCACACTACACCCCCACACTACACCCCCCACACTACATCCCCACACTACACCCACACACTACACCCTCCCACACTACACCCCCCACACTACACTCTTGCCTTACTCTCAACAATATTAACTCCTCTAGTGATGTATGTGGTCATTAAATCCTGATAACTCACATCTGTCTTAATTACCTTCAGGTGTGCCAGCAACAGGTGACTCCTTCTCTTCGTACTTCATCAACACTAACGAGTCCTTAGTAGGGGACCCGTACACATACATACATACATATATACATACATACATATATACATACATACATACTGACAATAACATATCACTGCCAAATGTATCATAAATTGACCAGGATTTTTTTTATGCTTGGGGAAGACTACCAGAGGCATTTGTTTTCCCCGGGGTCAGGGATAGAATTATGTCATTTTAGGATTTTTAGGGAATGATGCTATTTTTTTCCCTAGAAGTTCCACAAAGACGGAAGTTTGTTATGTAACCTTCTTGACGAGGTTTAGGGAAGATTTTGTGAGTGTGTGTAATAATAATAATAATAAACGGTTTATTGAAAAAGTTCTGCAGCTCGAAGGCTGAAAATATACATTGGACATAAATGACTTATTACATACATTGGTGAAGAAACATATAGTGAACATACAGATTAATGTTTACAGCGGAGGTCACGTAGATCATGTGTTGAACAGCAGACATGTAGTGTAGTAACTCCCTCACAGATGGCGTTATGAGGGGCACCACGTGGAGTAGTAGTTCCATCACAGGTGGTGTTATGAGGGACTTGACGTGTAGTAATTCCCTCACAGATGGTGTTATGGGGGGCCTGATGATGTAATAATTCCCTCACAGATGGTGTATGAGGGGCCTGATGACGTAGTAATTCCTTCACAGATGGTGTTATGAGGGACCTGATGTGGTGTAGTAAATCCGTCACAGATGGTGTATGAGGGGCCTGATGTGGTGTAATAATTCCCTCACAGATGGTGTTATGAGGGGCATCACATGGCGTAGTAATTCCCTCACGGATGGTGTTATGAGGGGCATCACAGCTAAGCAACTTTGTAGTAAGTGCTGGAACGCTGGAAAGTTTCAAAAGACGAGGTGGCCGAGTGGTTAAGGCGTTGGACTGCTAATCCAATAGGGTCTCCCTGCGTGGGTTCGAATCCCATCCTCGTCGAATGTGTCTTTATTTCTAGTGAGGCCGCACCTCGATTATGCGGTTCAGTTCTGGTGCCCCTATTATAGAATGGATATCAATTCACTAGAGTCGGTGCAGCGAAGAATGACGAAAATGATTCCGGGACATAGAAACCTTCCATATCAGGATAGGTTAAAAAACTAAACTTGCATTCCCTAGAAAGACGCAGGGTGCGGGGAGATAAAATAGAAGTTTTTAAGTGGGTGAAAGGAATCAATAAAGGGGGATATAGATAAAGTTCTTATAATATCCGAGCAGGATAGGCCTCGGAGCAACGGATTTAAGTTGGATAAGTTTAGGTTTAGGAGGGAGATAAGAACATAAGAAAATAAGGAGTCTGCAATAGGCCGGTTGGCCTGTGCAATGCACAGCTCCTGTCGAGAGTTACTACCACTCTCTATCATCCATGAATCCATCCAGCCTCTTTTTGAAACGTTCCAGCGTTCCAGCATTTACTACAAAGTTGCTAAGCTTGTTCCACTCGTCCACCACCCTATTTGTGAACCAGTTCCTTCCTATCTCCCTTCTAAACCTAAACTTATCCAGCTTGAATCCGTTGCTCCGAGTCCTATCCTGCTCGGATATTATAAGAACTTTATCTATATCCCCTTTATTGATTCCTTTCACTCACTTAAATACTTCTATCATATCTCCCCGCACTCTTCGTCTTTCTAGGGAATGCAAGTTAAGGTTCTTTAACCTATCCTGATATGGAAGGTTTCTAAGTCCCCGAATCATTTTTGTCATTCTTCGCTGCACCGACTCTAGTAATTTGACGCTGATGCTCTGTCTCCCTTTTTGAATATGGATACAACATTTGCCTGTTTCCACAAGTCTGGCACAACTCCGGTGTCTAATGAAACTCCGGTGTCTAATGTCTAATGAAGGTTAGCTTGGGTAAGACTCAACTGTGACTGTCGAGTTGTTTTTCACTGACTTAAGCACTGTTCACCACAATTCAACACTGGTTCCATTCCTTTCCCAAATGAAATAGTAACTTCTGGCGAGAACTTGTTGATATTCCGGTGGGGAGGAGGGTTCAGGGGAGGGAGTTGGTATGGGCCAACATAATAGTTGACGTGGCTGCTGCTTGGGCAGCGCCAGGTGCGTCTTGACCCGTCTTGACCCGTCGGTGGTCAAGGATGAAGTGTGTGTGTGTGTGTTTTGTATATCGGTAAACCCACACGTGCATCTATCGGGATTGAGGTAATTTTCAACACCATCCATGAACCTAAGAGTGAGTATGTCACTTTGGGGTCCTTTCCAACACACTTTCCACTGATACGCTCCTAAGACAAGTGCACCAAATATCATCTTCCTCGAAAGAATATTGTTCATAATTATAATCACAAACTTTCCATATAAAGACAAGAGAAAAAAAAAAAACATTATTAACTCCGCCAATAAAAAAAAAACACTCGGGAAATATTCTCTCCCATAAAATCTTAGAAACATAACATATATTTTTTTTTCAATGTCTCTAAAGTGAAATTGAAATGGAAGAGAAAAAAAAATGAAATTGCTTGCCATTTAGAATAAGTCTCGGAGAAGAATGCAAATTTCCTCTCAACCTCGGCGGGAATATATGTTTCAGGTTTTGCTGGCGCTAAGATATAAATTCCGGGGGTTTAGTCTAAATTACGCTTTTTTCCCCCTCTGGCTGCTGGGGTTAAGGCGTAATATTGTGTAATCGTAAAATAAACTGCAAATCCGATCCACGAGACGGAGCTATCAGTCATGGATAGTGGTGGAGGTACTACTAAAGTATGTAATATTTCTTGTTTTTTTTTTTCAATTTTATGAGGCAGTACGGTATTCGTTATGATATAAGCATGTTATATCCTTTGTGATATATGAGTGTTGAAACCCTCTTGGATATCATATAGAAATGTTAGATCCCTCTTGAATGTAAAAAAGAAGTGTTAAACCCCCATTACTGTACACATATCCCTATAGGCGTAACTGTTCATTATATCAATATATTGTCGTGACAGGTCTAGGTCGAGCTACATCACCGCTGTATACATGCGTTATGGCAGAGGGGGGGGGGGGAGAAGACTGCGGATGAAAGAAAGGAAGGAGGGAAGAGTCTGTGTTTGGGGTGGCGTTTTTTAATAAGTGATTATGGCATTGCTAATTAAGTTTGTAGTTAAGTCTTCTAAAAATTATTATAACATGGAATCTGTTGATCAGCTTTTGAAACACACACACACACACCCACACCCTTCCCTTCCCTTCCCTTCCAAACACCTCCTTACTCTCCTCTTCCATCATTCTTCTCCCCCTTTCCTCCTACTTCTTCCTTCCCCACTTCTCTCATCTCTCCTCTCACTCCCTGGCCCCTCCATACCCTCTCTCACCCTCCTCCCTTCTCACCCTCTCCTTCCCCACCCAACCTCTCTCACCATCTCCCTCTCTCCCTCCCCCCCCCTCCTCCTCCCCTCTCTCCTCTTCTCCTCGTCCCTTTTTCTTCTCTCTTCCCTACCCCTCTTCCACGTCCCACCTCCCTGCCCTCCTTCCCCCTCTCACTTCTCCTGTCCCCACCCATCCAAGCTTCCACCCTCCTCCCGCTCTCTCCACCCTCCTTCCCCCTCTCCTCCCCCCCACCGTTTCTTCCTTCCTGCCACCACCCACTTTCCTCCCCCTCTCCCCCACCCACCCCACCGCTCCCCCCCCCCTCCTCCCCACACTCAGGCTTGGCCAGGTATTGGAGGCGGCAAATGGGACGCTGCGACTCACGGTGGTGGGGAGAAAGGCGGGCAGAATTTATGTAGTGAATGCAATGCTGTTTTACATTACGTGGTGCTGCTAGGGAGAGGGGAAGTGGGAGAGAATGGGGGAGGGACTGTAGGAGTGGGGAGATGGGAGAGGGCGGATGGGAGATTCTGAAAGAGAAGAAAAGGGGTAGGGGCTGGGAGAGAGAGAGAGAGAGAGAGGACGTGTGTGTGAGTGAGAGAAAACAGAAAGAGAGAACGACATTGGGAGAGAGAATAATGATAACCCACAAAAACACGCACACAAAGAGAAGGATGACGTTAAAACACACAGACACACACACACACCAGGTTGTTATAGGCGCAGTGATCAAGATATTATTGAATACGACAAACAGAGCGAAGCCTTGGCCTCTGGCGGGTGTAGGGCCCCAGTGTAAACAAACGATGGCTGCGTTCGTCTCGCTCAAAATCCGGATTTATATCATAATTCGCCGAACCAGAATTATTCCTCTCCCTAATAGCAGTCGGCTTTTTTTTCCATCTAATACAAACGCAATTTAATATGGCTTATTCTCTTAATGTTCGGTCATGTTTGATGAAATAAAGGTCTCCTAAAATTGGTTATTGGATAGTTTAATAGGGAAAATATCCCCGTACTGGAAATAAAACACCGGTCAGGTCAGGAAAGGCAGTTATTGAGCTAACTGACGCAGCCAATAATCTCCAGGGGTGGTTGTGTAATAAATGGTAAACAGGTAAACCAAAATTAATTCCAATAAGTCTATTTTCTTTTATTTTTATACTCCATTCCATAGTCATTTACTGTACATTATTGTCGTTTCATTATCCTCTTAAATTTGTGCTGAGTTTGATGGAAAAATACTCAGGTTATAAAGTTAGTCAATTAGAGACAAATAAAGAAAAGTTTACATCATGGAAGAAAAATATTGAATACTGACTATATTATTCTCATTCCCTCACGTGTTTCAGCATATTGAACTATTAATTAAAACCTTCGATAAAATGTATCAATAACAATATGTTGAATTATTTTATTTACATCTACTCTAAAAAAAATAAACGTTTCATTTACAGCGAATTGAAATACTTGTTCCTTTTTTGGTGTGACCATTGGAAAAATATTTATCCGTTGATGATTGTGTTGGAGGTGACGAGTACTGTAGCTATGAGGATGATCACTATAAGAATCGGGTTTGTTGTGGTTGTTGGCGGTCACAGGTTGTCAGAGATCAAAGGTTATAATGGTTAGGTTGTGAGGGTAGGCTAAGGTTAGATCCTATTATATTAGGTTAGGTCACATAAGGTCAGGTTTGGTTACAGCAGGTCATATCAGGTTAGGCTATAGTTTAGGTATGGTTAAGCTAGGTCTATGTCTCCCAATCTTGGAGTACTGTTACAGGAGCTGCTACCAGACAAATTACCTTTTAGCACAGGTGACACCCAGGTAGACAATGCCCCGTATTGTCCAGCCCACCGAGAAGGGAAACCACTCCATGGGCACTCGGTTACAAATGGCCTTATAAAATTACCAAAACCTTTTCAGAGCTGTTGCTGCTTTTGTACAAACCTCCTCTTATGTTCTGGGCTGACACCTGTAAACATGGCCACCAGAATAGACTCACCTGCGTTAAGGTATTCTACGGGGCCATCCTGCCTTTGCGGGTAAGATTCCCTCGATGTCTCTATTGTTACGAAAACAACGCCTCGCTTATGTATTTTTCACTATGTTTCAGAGGTTCGAATGTTGAGAGTCGGAACACTAGTGAGCAGTGCCTTCAGTGTAGGAGGTTTGTGATCTTGGTATGTTCAGTCTGCTGTACACCTCGGCGTCTGTTGTACCTCTCGGCGTCTGCTGTACACCCCAGCGTCTGCTGTACACCTCGGCGTCTGTTGTACCTCTCTGCGTCTGCTGTACACCCCAGCGTCTGCTGTACACCTCGGCGTCTGTTGTGCCTCTCGGCGTCTGTTGTGCCTCTCGGCGTCTGTTGTACCTCTCTGCGTCTGCTGTACACCTCAGCGTCTGCTGTACACCTCAGCGTCTGCTGTACACCTCAGCGTCTGCTGTACACATCATCGTCTGCTGTACACCTCAGCGTCTGCTGTACACCTCAGCGTCTGCTGTACACCCCGGTGACTGTTATACACCTCTTTGTTATCAACACCAGATGATGAGCCCAACATTTATACACAACTCACCAACTTCCTTAAACCGAAGGCCTCTCTTACCCTGTGTGCACTGATTCTATGTACACTAAATTTGTGCACTCTTACTGTGTTCACTGACTTTGACTTTGTTTACATTGATTGTGTACACTGACTGTGTACATTTACTCTGTGCACACCGATTTTATCCATTGTCACTATAAACTAACTCTTTGTACACTGACTCTCTGTGCATTAACTGTATACACTGACTTTGTATAACCCCTAGTGTACGATGACTTAACCCCTTGTGTACGATGACTTAACCCCTTGAGTACGAAGCAACAGCAGCAGCCTTATCTCTGTTTGTTGTTGTTTACCTCCAGTATGGCAGCTCAAGCGTCCTGAATGTTAGAAAAATGCATTTCTTAATTTCTGTATATTTCCCCATGTTAATATTGACAATCGCGTGATAAATTGTTTCCTCAACTCTATGGAACATCTTAATATGTGAAAGCTGTTATTAAGCTTTTTCTTAGGTCACATCTGTCACCGTATGTGTGTGTGTGAGCCGCTTATGTCTGGCACTGGTGGGGTATACTGGGTGTAGTTGTTCTCGTGTCAGAGAAGTAAGAAGAGTATTGTGTTCGTGTGTTCATTTTCAGTCAGCTAACTCATCATAATCGCTTAATAGTTAATGCAAGAGTAGCTGTGGCCTCTTATCTCCCACGTTCTCCTCATGAAAATAAATACTTGAGATTTTCCCCTTGTTATACACTTAAGTGGTGCTGAGGATAACTTGGAAGAAATTGATTCATCAGACCTGAGCCTTCGTCGATGTGCTGCTTGTAGAGTTTATAAACAAACTCATTAGGATTTACCTGTAGTTTAAATGTGGTGTTTACGTGTAATGAGTGACAGGTGCAACGGGATCCTGTGACTCCCCTTTCAATCAATACTCGTGTTCATTTATAACTCTTAATTAACAACTCTCCAGTAGCTGTATAACAATGAGATGAAACGAAGCATAAATTGGCCTCAATCGACCTGTTTGGTGAGGAAGATCTGACAAACGTTCATTATTCATACGACTGTGAAATTTTGACGATAATAATTGGGAATAAAACGATAGTCAGTCAACTTTGTACCTAAACTCTCTCTCTCACGTACCGTACCGACACCAACTTTCCTCCAAAACCCAAGGCTTCAGTGTGTAAACTCAGTCGGCATAACATTGGAAAGCGGTGTTTCACATGTCACAAGCACCCAAATCTTTTGACGGCTTCCTCGCTTCGATACAGTACGATCTATAAATTTCCCTCCCGTTCTATATGACGTTCCAATTACAGCGTTCTATTCACACGTTGGCTGCAGGGAGGAAGGAAAGTGTCGGGGCTGCTCCAGTAGACAGACTTTAGTGAGGACGATGTTGGTTGCTCTGGGTAATAACACCACCACTACCACCGTCACCACCACTACCACCAACAGTATCGGTACCGCCACCACCTCCATTATCACCACCACCACTACTACCACCACCACTACTACTACCACCACTACTACCACCACCACCACCACCACCACTACCACCGTCACCACTACTACCACTAACAGTATCAGTACCGCCACCATCTCCATTACCACCACCACTACTACCACCACCACTACCACCACCACCACTACTACCACCACTACCACCACCACTACTACTACCACCACTACTACCACCACCACTACTACTACCACCACTACCACCGTCACCACTACTACCACTAACAGTATCAGTACCGCCACCACCTCCATTACCACCACCACCACCTCCATTACCACCACCACCACCACTACCACCGTCACCACTACCACCAACAGTATCAGTACCTCCACCACCTCCATTACCACCACCACTACCACCGTCACCACTACCACCAACAGTATCAGTATCACCACCACCACCACTACCACTACCACCACTACCACCAACACAGTACGCCACACCATTACCACCACCACCATTACCACCACCACCATTACCACCACCACCACCTTCATTACCACCACCACCACCACCATTAACAACAACAAATGACAAAAACAATTACAACAAACAACAGTGCCACCACCATCAGAAAAACAACACACACACACACACACACACACAGTGTCTTGTCCTCCAGCAGAAGTTGTCCCGCTTCTGTCGAGGGAAATATTATTAATTCCTGGAGGTAAGGGAGCGTCGAGTGTATAGACTGCGGCTGAAGACAACAACAACTGCAGCTTGTGTATAGATGACGGAAACATGAAGGGACGAGAACAACGTTTGTCTTGAAGTGCAAAACAAAAACAAAATACAAGCGAGGGAAAAAGGTTGGTGTCTTTTTTTTGTTTTTAATGGTGAAGCGATGTCAGGTAACGGAGCAGCGTGTTGGTCTGAGTTGACATGTTCAATATCAAGGGACCACTAGTCATTAATGTTGGTGTAAATTATGGTAAGGTGTGGTAATGAAATAATGATATGGTGTATTGTTGTTTTTGGAGTCTATTGAGCAGTGTTATGGTACACTGGTCGGCACTCAAGCGATAGAAAGAAGACTGTTGTTGGTGTCAGTAGAAGTAGCAGAGGAAGTAAGAAAAAAAAAGCTTTGAAAGTAGACAAAAGGCAACTTTCCTCCAAGTGTTAAGTTGAGAGACGTCGTGTTGGCGTGAGCTACAGAATTATTAACTAGGTCGAGAATACCGAAGTGGAAACTGTGTTGTAGGTTAGGTTAGGTTAGGCTAGGTTAAGTGGGGTGAGGTGAGGTGAGGTGGGGTTGGGTTACATATAAAAGAAATTGCTCTGTTTGCAATAGAATGTTGCTTAAGACACAAACAAGTTAACTGTTTCCCTGTGTGTGTTAGGGTCATCCTTTGTTACTCCCTGAAAACAAAAAGGGAGAATAAAAATCGATAAGCTTAAATTATTCCCTTGAGACTGTAGGGACCTGTAGGGACCTTGCCTCTATATCACTAACAGAACTCAACCATAAGACCAACTCACCCCCAGAACTCAACCATAAGACCAACTCACCCCCCAAAACTCAACCATATGACCAACTCACCCCCATAACTCAACCATAAGATCAACTCACCCCAGAACTCAACCATAAGACCAACTCACCCCCCAAAACTCAACCATAAGACCAACTCACCCCTAGAACTCAACCATAAGACCAACTCACCCCCAGAACTCAACCATAAGACCAACTCACCCCAGAACTCAACCATATGACCAACTCCCCCCCCAAAACTCAACCATATGACCAACTCACCCCCATAACTCAACCATAAGATCAACTCACCCCAGAACTCAACCATAAGACCAACTCCCCCCCCAGAACTCAACCATATGACCAACTCACCCCTAGAACTCAACCATAAGACCAACTCCCCCCCCCCAGAACTCAACCATAAGACCAACTCCCCCCCCCAGAACTCAACCATAAGACCTGACTGAACTCTGAAGTATTATGAAGAACTACGGACCAGTGAAGTCAACAGTCTCGTCATTCCCACAAGTTTCTCAATAGTTGGTCGACTTACCTATGATGGCTTAGGATCTTAGGTCAAAGGTCAAGGGTAGGGACGCAAGATGGGGCGTGGGGTGGCTTCTATCTCCTCTTTGTGGGTTGTTCTTCGTGGGTTGATCTTCGTGGGTTGATCTTCGTGGGTTGGTCTTCGTGAGATGGTGACATAATATTGCTCCCTCCTCCTCTCCCACCCCCCTTCTCTACCTACCACTCCCCAATTCTGCCTCATCCCCCTCTCCCACCTTCTCCCTCCGCTCCTCCCTCCACCCCTTCCCCCCCCCCCCTCCTCCACATAACATCGTTCTGTCAGCTGGGTGGAGTAGGGAGAGGTATCACTAGTCTTCAGGTTCTTTGTTCCCTTCGTCAGTAGCACCAGCACCTCCCCCCCCTGGGCTGTGTGACAAGATGGCTTTACCAGGAGCCTCGGGATATTATTTTTATATACAAGTCCTGTCAAAACTCCCTCGACACTTTACAATATCTGGCATCTTCTTGTGGGTCCTGTTACGTGGTTGGGTTATTCCTGGTGAACGCTGCCTCATTTACACACAATTGCAGGGTCTCAATTGATTCTCTTACTTTGACAGCACAACATACATATATTGTTTCTCACTCTTAAATTTTGTATTTATTTATGGCCCTTTATTGTTATTTAGTATTATTAGTATTATTATTTATAGTTTTTAGTAGTTTTTATTAGTAGTAGTAGTAGTAGTAGTAGTATTCTTATTCTTATTCTTATTTTTATTATTATTATTATTATTATTATTATTATTGTTACTTTTTCGCCCCCCCCCCCCCAGGCCGTGATGACCTGTGCTTGGAGTCACACCCACATGATAGTTGGTTTATGTTATTTTTACTGGTTTATTTTCTTTCAGTTGTCCTCAACAACTGTAGAGTGACTCAAGCGAGACCAGGATAACAGCCTCGTGTAGCACCACGTGGAAGGTGAGTACAGAATATTAGTTTTTATTTGTATTTATTACGGGATTATTGTCATGCCTTGGACTTACTCAGCTAGTATGGGGCATGGCGGCCGAATGGACACAGTGCTCGCCTCGGGACCACCTGTGAATGGTAATCTAATCTTTCAGTTGGGAAAGTAGATACGGTCGAGTGCAGTGCCGGTCACTCTGTCTTCTTGTATACCGAAGGATTAGTATTCAGTGTGCTGTATCCGTACTGCCCCAATTTTCACTTACTAAACTTGTGACTCTGTGTCTAACAAAACCCTCAACCAAGCTCCGGCTTTCTTAAAAAATAAGTGAAAAATCTCTCTGGTAGCTGCAATCAGAGTGAACTCACATCCCAACTGCTGTATACACTGAAAAAAAGACGACAGGAGAATCGCCATCACTCACCCAGGGCGCTTGTACCCGCCTCCACACAGCAACACCCACCAACCGAAGGTTGCCGTGTAAGCTGACTTTACACAACATCGGAAAGCGCTGTATCGCTTGTCACAAACACCCGAACCCTTAGGCGGCTTCCTCGCCTGAATATAGTACGCTCTATAAATTTTTCCCGTCCTATATGACATTCCAATTACAGCGTCTATTCCTACCTAGCCTGGAGGTCCGCGTAGGGGCACCAGCCAGCCAGCTGACCCACTCGACCAGGGTTTAGTAAGGATGGGACTTTTACCAGGGAGGGGAGTGGATAAAGGGGGAAATGTTACATGTATTTTTGTAGTTTATTTGTTCTTGTTGTAAGTGTATTTTCTACGACGTGTTGGTGTATTGTTGTATTTTCGTGGTCTTTGAGGTGTGGTGTCTGCAGTACCTATACGTTAGTTTTTAGTATGTAAAGAAAACCTACCGTATAATGTGTAGCCAAGGTACAACAGTAAACCAGATAAGGTTTGTCTAGGTCACAATGGGTTAGTTTAAGTTAGGCCAAGGTGCACTACGGTGCTCCTTGGTGAGGGTGCGGCGGCTGAGTGAGTACAGCGCTCGTCATCCGTCCTAATGGTCACTAGTTTGTGTCCGTGGCCTACAGGACCCACCCACACACACACAGTGGCTTTTTACCAAGTGCACGTAAATTATGGTGACTTTATTAGACTTTATCAACAAACATTAATCATACCATGCAAGTGTTCCTGCCTCAGATACACTCAATGTTGGTAGAAATGTTTACTTTTATCAGTTACTGACCTGTGACGGTGAGGCCCCGGTGTGGGTCTTGTGGAAAGTGAGGGAAATCTTGTACAGTAGCTAAAACAACTATCTGTGCAGGTGGGGGTCGATATGCTCCGAAATTTTAAGTGTGACTAGTGATAGCCCTCGTATACCAAAATTTATCGTCCGTGGTTTCATATTGTTTCCAACAAAGTATGCACAGATAGTTTTTTTTAGCTACTGTACATATTCGCTTGTTGTTGATGTTATAATCCTTAAGCCAAAATCCAAGAACTAACAAAACGTTATTATTATTCTTTCCCTATTTACCGACGGAGGTAAATTGATGCAAAATTTTAACTTTTTTAACAATTTGGGGTAAAATTCCTTTTAAGTCAGTTCCTTTTATTTCTCAGATGATGTTCTTTTTAGAGAAAGTGAGAGAGAGAGAGTTAAACACTTCTTCACTTTTTTGTTTTAATTTGAAATTTTCTCAGAAATTTTGCTGCTAAGTATTATAACAAATTTCAGGTATTTTCCACAGTCCGACTTTTATGCAACATTATTAAATATAAACATTAATAATTTTCCATTACATTTTTTATTCCTGAACTTGATTATTGCAATTTTCTTTAAGTGGTAGTTGGTTGATACGAGACTCAAATGATACTGGGGAAAGAATTATAGACAGACAGACAAACAGACTTCTAGAAATATGTATGACACACAAGGAAAGAAGAAAACACGAAGTTCCCAAGCGCTTTCGTGTAATTCACATCTTCAGGGGTGAGTACAGACTAAGGAGAAATACATAAGTAGAGGAGGGTGAGATCAAGTGCACAATGGTCAGGTCACTAGGTAGTGACCTTACTAATCTTCAAAATCACCGCAGTAGTCGGTAGTCAGGTCATAGGGTAAGATGACCCAACCTTCTCACCTGGTTACAAATCTTCTTAATTACGAAATTATCCAGTTTGTACATACCATCACTCAAATTCATGTTAACATGTTGACACGCAGATAGCCAATAAAATACATACATACATACATACATGAAAACACGAAAACATACAAACTCACTCACCTAACTTCAGCAATAACAAGAGAATAACACACATACACACACATCCATCCATCCATCACTGCCCCCTTGATAATGCTCCTGCAAAAGCAAATCGGATAAAAAGAACAAAATTCAATGGAATGAAGAACTGAGAGACGCGAGCAGCGAAAACAAAGTGTCAGAAATGGGGAAAGAATCCACTAGTCTTGTGTGTGTGGCCTGGGAGCTTGTATTGTGAGGCCGGGGAGGTGTGAGTGAAGGAGGGGGGTGGTGGGAGGTAAGATGATGGTGGAGGTTTTGGGAGGTTGGTAGAGTGAGGTTGGGAGGTCGAGGTTGGTGATGAGAGAGTAGGAGGCGAGGGTGGAGGGGTAGTGAGGGAGGAGGAAGGGTTGACAATGAGAGGAAAGGTGAGGGTGGAGGGAGGTGGAGGTTGGTGATGACAGGCGAGGGAGATGAGGGTGTAGAAGGGGTAGTGAGGGAGGGAGGAGGAGGTGGAGGGAGGTAAGGCGTTGGTGGAGGGTTGGGGAGGTTGGTGGAGGGAGATGTGGTGAGAGGAGGAGGGAAAAGAATAACAGGAAGGGTGAAAGATTGTAGGAATGGTGAGGTTGTCAATGAGAGGGAAGAGGAGGGTTAGTAAGGGGAAGAGGAGGGCTAGGAAGGGGAAGCGGAGGACTAGGAAGGGGAAGAGGAGGGCTAGGAAGGGGAAGAGGAGGGCTAGGAAGGGGACTGATGGAGATGAGTTGGGGGCGAAGGCAATCTGTGTTAGTCTGGGCTGGGAAGTCTTACCGCTCACCTTATACCCACAGCAGTATACCCACAGCATTATATCTACAGCACTACACCCACAGCACTACACCCACAGCATTATATCTACAGCGCTACACCCACAGCACTACACCCACAGCACTACATCCACAGCACTACACCCACAGCAAACAAAGAGTCACCCGGGGTCGTAATATTCATCTTTATGTCTTCGTTGACCACTGATTCTGACGCTGGCTGTACGTTGATCATTCAGAAGATGTCTACGTGCAATATTTCGAGCCGAGGAAAAAAAAGTCTGTCTGCAGTACCACCGAGTTTTAAGTCAGTTTTTCACCTCTTGAATACACTTGAATGTGAGAATTTAACTGAGTTGTATTTTTTTTAGCATTTTGATGACGGTAAAGTAAAAAGTAAAAAAGATTCCTCGCACGAAATGAACTTGCATCAAGTTGGTCTGCAATTGTACGATGCGACAATGTTTATTCATGACGTCATCAAAGCACTAGATTTACAATGCACTTTTGTTACATTGACGTCATAAAAACACACATTTTTATTTTCGTTTCGTGTTGGTTTTCACTCCTCACTCAAACTATATATATATATATATATATATATATATATATATATATATATATATATATATATATATATATATATATATATATATATATATATATAAGGAACTTTACAACCAGCTTAAATTTTGTTGAACTGATCTAATAGACTTGTTTATCTGAACTACCATAGCGTCTACTGGAGAAGAAAGATATTGTTAAAATGACAACACTCACTATAACGACATTCATGGACGGTTGTATTAACGACACAACAACCCAATGACTGCATTCAGCTGTAAACAAACAAACAGACCATGTAGGCTTCACCCAGCTAACAATCCCACATAGGCCAAACAACCCCCATCCATTTTGTTTTGTCGATTACCTTAATTAACCACATCTCTTGTTTGTGTTTTATTGACTCTGATTACATTTTCAATTCGTCAAAAAAAATATAGTGTATGATTCTTGTTTTATTGTATGTTTCCTAGTATTTCGTCCTTGGTTAGATTAGATTAGGTTAGGTTAGTTTAGTTTAGTTTAGTTTAGTGTTTCGTCTTTGGTGAGAGTAACAGTAAGAAAATGTAATGTGGTTCTGTATTCGTTTTTACTCTCTCTCTCTCTCTCTCTCTCTCTCTCTCTCTCTCTCTCTCTCTCTCCATTCACTTATTTTTCTCTTTCTCCTTCCCTTCCTTTCTCCAATTTCCTTTCATCCCTTCTTCCTTCCTTTCCTCTGTCTCTCTCTTCTCTTTTGATTCCTTTCATTTCCCCTCTAATTTCCCCTTCTTCCTCCCTACCTTACTCCCCCCCACCCCTCTAACTTTCTCTCCTTTACTAATTACATATTTCTCTTATTCCCATCATTCTTCCCCTTTCCTCTTTCCATTTCCCCTCCTCTTTCTTCTCACATCACATTTACCCCCATTCTATCCTCACCTCTCCCGTCTTTCCCGTCCATTTTTCCTTTTTCCTCCTCCTCCTCTCTCCTCATTTCCTCTCTTCCCAATCCTACCATCTCCCCCTCTTCTACTCTTCCCCCTCCCCCCTCTCTTTCCTTCTCCTCATCCCTCTGTTTCTCTCTCCTCTCCTCCGTCTCCTCTCTTTCCCTTTTCTCTCCCCTTTCATCCCTAACCCCTCTTCTCCCTCTCCCCTCCAGGTAATTCTTCTCCCCAGGGAGGGCGAGTCATATTAAGATAAGGCTGGGGAGGATACGGTGTTAGTTTCCTCCCCAACCCCTCAATGGTGGGTGTGTGGGGGTGATGGTGAGTGTATGGGGTGATAGTGAGTGTGTGGGGTGATGGTGAGTGTATGGGATGATAGTGAGTGTGTGGGGGTGATGGTGAGTGTATGGGGTGATAGTGAGTGTGTGGGGTGATGGTGAGTGTATGGGATGATAGTGAGTGTGTGGGGGTGATGGTGAGTGTATGGGGTGATAGTGAGTGTGTGGGGTGATGGTGAGTGTGTGGGATGATAGTGAGTGTGTGGGGTGATGGTGAGTGTATGGCATGATAGTGAGTGTGTGGGGTGATGGTGAGTGTGTGGGATGATGGTGAGTGTGTGGGGGTGATGGTGAGTGTGTGGGATGATGGTGAGTGTGTGGGGGTGATGGTGAGTGTGTGGGGGTGATGTTGAGTATGGGTTTGATAGTGAGTGTGTGGGGGTGATGGTGAGTGTGTGGGATGATGGTGAGTGTATGGGATGATGGTGAGTGTGTGGGGGTGATGGTGAGTGTGTGGGATGATAGTGAGTGTGTGGGATGATGGTGAGTGTGTGGGGTAATGGTGAGTGTGTGGGGTGATGGTGAGTGTGTGGGGTGATGGTGAGTGTGTGGGATGATAGTGAGTGTGTGGGATGATGGTGAGTGTGTGGGGTAATGGTGAGTGTGTGGGGGTGATGGTGAGTGTGTGGGGTGATGGTGAGTGTGTGGGGTGATGGTGAGTGTGTGAATGGGGTGACAGGGAGTGTGTGGGGTGATGATAATTGTTATCTAAATAAATATGACACTGTTTTCACACACACACACACACACACACACACACACAGGTAAAAATAAGAAGTAGAGGTATGTCCTAGGCACACCATCTCCCACGACATACCATTAACAAGATTTGTTACAATAGGACTGAAAACTAAGAAAAATATACCCGGAGAAGTAATAAAACAATGGAACTACCTCTGACTAGCCCACCCTCCCCCAGGACTAGGATAAGGGGGTGAAGGGGCTGGGGGGTGGATAGGTAAAAGTCAGGTAGGGAGCTGGAAGTCCGTGGCCCCAAAGGTTGAGGTATAGAGCGGCCATCAGCATACCATTACCAAGTTACCACACGGAAGAAAAGCCCTTTTAGCCATTAAAAAAGTTCTCCTTCTCTTAAAAGACTTTCAAAACTTGCTGAAAACTTTTAAACTTTCCTTGAAAAAAAATATATGAGGACTTACCGACGTCAAAAATATTTACCCCCTTCCTGACGGAGTTTTGGTCACCGTAGTAAACAATATATCACACTCCCGGGTTCTTGTTATTAATTCCCTTCAGGTGTTCATCTTTTTACCAGTCAAACCACAATTGTGGGTGTGCAAAAATCATACCCTCGAGGCACATGATATCTGGTACACTTGTTGTATGAATTAATATTACAAAGGAAGAGTAAAGTGACTCACTCAGTCTCAGGTTCATAAAGGATGTTGGACCTCCGCCCTGATCGATACATATTGTGTGTTTACTAATCAGTAAGAAATACCTGTCGTTGCGCGGCTGTGATCACGGTGAAGTAAATAATGGTGAGCTGGACAAGAGGCATCAAGGGTCTCACTCTCAGTCGAGCTTCATCTTCATACCTTCATGATCTACTTAAAGTTTATTCCGCTGTAAGCTAAAGGTCGCTGATGTGAGGCTTTTAACAGACTTAAAAATGGTGGTCTCTGCTAGCACATCTAAGGGAATTGTATATCCAAGGAAGTTTCCTTTAGAACGCGAA